>JBBPUQ010000003.1:600000-817500 GCA_038501195.1 Nemania diffusa
TCTAGAGACGCACTAATTCATCTGCCGTCTTAGTCCTACCGAATCGATGTCTTGCATGGGGGCCTAGAGTTAAGAATTGTGATTTAATGATTTGATAGGCATTCAACTGATGGTTCACGCCTTCGGTTTCGCCCGCTTATTATCCGATACTAACCTTTGGATACTGGGTTGGAGGTAACGGGGGAAGTATTAGTGGTATAAATAAGCTATAACTATCTAAAAAGAAGGCAAGGCGATGAAGCGGGTATTTGGCCCCGAAATGCCTTCATGTTCGATGACTATGTATCCCTCTCTAGTGCGGGCACCACCTTTTCAGGAACTTGTTCTTTGTATCCGTGCTATATGTAGTGTCCTAAAATCCTAAATCAACCTGTGAAGGACATGGCCTACGGTCTCACCTTTTGCATGACCGTGCTTCCGCTACATAAGAAACTTCACCGGTGGAGATAGTCCAGGAAAGTACCTGCTCAGCAGTGCCTACCTACCTAGGTAGGTATCGTAGCCATGTGCACACTTGACAAACGGAAATAGATAGGGACGGCTCACTGCATTTGTGCTACCTACTTAGCGTAGTGAGACATGACAGGTTCTATAGTAGGTAGGTAGGCAGTAATGACTGCGGGTAGAGATTCAGTAGCGCGTTATTATTACCCGGGCTTTATCGTTCCTGCCATACGATGTCGTGCCTCTGGAGACGTTAGCGTCATAACAACCAAGGTAGTATATCTGCTCCGCATGACCCATTCTTACCCGTATATCTCGTTTGTTATACCTCTCGTTTAAGAATACCTGCCTACCCACGCCTATATATATATACGTACATGGACTATATGTATTTCATATATTACTCGTTCGTCTAGCCAGCGTACATAAGCGCTCTGTCGACGTGTTTGCCTAAACACATCGTGCCTAAGCCGATGAATTGTCCACAGGAACATGTCGTCTTAAATGTCTGGCCGCGCGGCCCCGGGACAGGAACAGGGCCTGCCGGTGAGATTTGGAGGCTCATGACACCTTGAACGAGATATTGTACTACTATAACCCCTGATACCCCTCGATCTAGGGCGAGATTCCCTCCCTTGTTCCTCGCTTCGGTGGGGGAAAGGTCAGCTATCTTGTGCTTAACTCCAGTCGGCCCCGTATATCACCATGTTTAGTGCCCTCATCGCATTGCTTTTCATTCTCTTCGACTTTGACACTAGAGCTTCCGCAGCAAAGCATACGATTATCGTCGGAACTTTCAGCACCGAGTTCCTCTATACCATAGAGTACGATGATGCAACAGAGGCCTTGACGCTGGTTTCCCGGAGTGCCACATCTGCTGCCAGCTCGTGGATCGCATTAAATGTGAACATCACTCTAGGCCCCACGCTGTAGAGCTCATTCTATCCATAATACTAACTACATGTCAACTACCACAGCACGATAAAACTAAACTATACGGAACCGACTGGAATTCACAGGAGCCAACTTGGATTAGCTACGATGTGGCAGACCCCTACGATATCAAAGTCGAAGCGAAGATTGTAGGAGGCAGCATGTGCTCGGGTTCAAAAAGCATATTTGTAGGCGCGTGTCAGAAAACGCCGTACTCGGTCTATGGCAACTACTACTATGGCGATGCCCGCTGTAGTACCGTCCTCTCCGTCCACGGGAACGGAACCCTGAAAGAGGTGATTCAGGAATACGTCTATCTCCCCGGCTCGGCCGTGCACGGGACGGCCATTACACCCGACGAGGGCTTCCTCCTATCTGCAGACACGAAAGGGAATCTCATCTGGACACATAAGATTAACCAGGCAACGGGCACTCTATCAAACGTGAGCGTTATCGACGGACCATCAGACGGCTCAGGACCTCGCCACCTCACCGTCCACGAGAACGGCAAATACGTGTACGTCGTCCTCGAGGAGTCTAGTGAAGTCGCGCAGTACGTTATCAGCAAGGACGGGGCTCTATCGCGCGTGGGTGATATCTACACCCTGATCCGCGAGGGACAAGACCCCGCCTACTACTGGTCCGACGAGGTCTCCCTATCGCGGGAGCACAAGTACCTCTGGGCGACGAACCGGGCGCGCGACAACAGCCAGAAGGGATACATATCTGCGTTCGCACTTAGTCCGGCGGGCGAAATCTCGAGGCAGCTATTCCTGCTCGAGACGAGGACAAGTGGCGGGTTCGCCAACAGCGTGGCAGCGAGCCCCTTCGACGACTCCATCGCCGTTCTGACGGACAACTCGACGGGGTTCGTGGAGATATGGCATGTCGACCGGGGCCTTGTTGCTCATCTAGACATACGGGACGGCCAGGGCTGCTGTGCTAATGCGGTCTGGCTAGACTAACGCGAGAACCGGTAGATATGCGTTCATGGCGAGAGCAACATAATCAATCATTATTAGGAAGAGCGAATAGTGACGAGCAGTACGTACAATAGAACTAGTTTGATGTTGGATAGGGTATTTTTGCCATCCACGCGAAGACGGAGTGTTGAAGGCATTGATTGCCACAGAGCATAAGAAAACATAACTGACCTCCCATCCTAGATCCAAGACGAAAATCACCTCCCCTTATCCTTACTTCTACGCCGCGCGCTATTCTTCTAATTCCCAATGTGCCACCCCTAGCAAACATAGAATAGAAAGTGCAAAAAACCCAACGCGCTTTAAAACTCCAACCGCAACAACTGCCCATACGTCCGCCATCCCGGCAGCAGCGAGAACAGCGGCGTAAGCACGCCCAGGAACGGCGGCGCGCCGGACCCGAAGGCGCCGGGCAGCAAGTCATAGAACAGCAGGGCCTCATCGAGGCGCAGGCGCGGGTGTGCGCGTGCGACGTCCTCGCCGTCGTCTACGCCCCAGTGCATGCGCACGCGCGTGCTGCGGAACAGCGGCGCGAGCGCCTGGTAGCGCACCATCAGCGAGCCCACCGTGTCCATGAGCACCTGGCCGCCCGCCGGCGCGCGCTCCACGAGCTGCCGCAGCAGCGCCGCCGCCTCGTCGGGGGTCAGGTACGGGAAGAGGCCCTCGCCGATGACGAGGAGGGGACGGTCGGGGAGGATCTGCGCCGTCCAGCTTTCATCGGTTACCGAGGCGCCGATGAGTCTATAGTCCCACTCTCTTTCTCTATCTTCGTCCTCGCCCCCGGAGGCCGAGGAGGGGCGGATCGGATCGGGGATGAGGCGGCGTCGGAGGTTCACGACCTCGGGCCTGTCGATGTCGATCCAGCGCACGTCGCCGCCGCACGACGGTCGCACCCGCAACACCCGCAGGTCCAGCCCGCAGCCCAAGTGCAGCACCGTCACGGGCACCCCGGCGTGCGCCTCGAGGAACGTCCTACACCACTCGTCGAGCAGCCGTGCGCGCACCGCGATGTAGTCACCGAACCGGCTGTCGCGGGGAAACATGGACGACCCGAAGCTCGCCTTGTCGACGCGGTCCAGAATCGCCTGCGCGTAGACGTCGCCACCTTTCGGCTTAGCGGAGGCGGCGTCGCGCGCCCGACACCATAGCGTTAGAATCATCGTCTCCTCTACCGGGCTCAGCTTTACCTTGATGAGGGCCGGGGCCAGAGCCGGGGCCGGGTGCTGGTCCGTGGCCGAGTCGCTTGGCGCCATGGTGGCTTGCTTATTAACTAGTCCGAGAGGTTAGAGCGTAAAGGGGGGAAACCTCTCAAAAAAATCAGAAAAAAAAAAGAGAAAAAAAGGTCATATTACGCCCTCGGTATATATATACATATACTGTGTGGTCTACGTCTATCTGTTGATTAGGTAAATCCCAACGACGATCCCTCTAGGGATCGTGTTGGTATCTGTGCTGTCTACCACGCAGACATCCCTGCGACTGATGCAGTTGGCAGTGATTCGAGGCGAATCAGGGTTGCATCGGGGCGAACGACATGTTACATCTAGCGGTCTACAGTCCGTGGCATCGGACCACACACAAACGCCGGCGAAGATGTAAGGAGGAACGCCGTCGGCGGTTGCTTCTATGTTAGGTATTACTAGTTTATTGTGTGCCGCGTCAAGCCACCGCGTTGGTTATCTCGGTATTAAAGGCACGACACACCCAATAGCGTCAACGGCCGGAGGTATCACGAGAGGAGGGGGGCGCAGGGCTGACGCCCAGCCGCGGCGCTATTTTCTCACGAGGACTTTATGTCCGTGGGGGAGGTTCGGGAATAGATACCTCTCTGGCTATCTCTGAGGAAAATACGTACGCGCAGTATAGTAAGTACATTACGGCATCAGCCATCTCTACCCAACTACCCCGACGGCGGCCGGCACAGCGCGGGGTGCGCGGGTCAGGCGGCTGGCTCGCAGTTGGACTGATCAGACCCGTCATCACACCATGCGAAACGAACGGGGACGGAAAGTGTTTACATAGGTGGATAGATAGATAGATAGATAACTGACGAGAATGAAACACCCAACAGAATACGCACTTGCCTATCTGCTAGGGTTACCAAGCTGTTGTGTTGTTGTGACATAGCATCTCCAACGGCAAGACGGGACAACCTGCTCACTGCGTTTATACGTATGCGTTGTCGTTGGCCCGACACTTGAACCCTGCTACCATGTTCACACTAAATTACGATCAACGAGGTCTAAGTACGACGGTACGTACCTATATCGATTATGCATTATATATTATATACATGTAAGTATGTATTACAGAATAGGTACCGCGTGCATGTAAGAGGTAATAGTAAACTCGCAAAAGTCGCATCAGCCATAACCTCGTGAATAATACCTGGTACCTCACGAGCCAGACCACGTGTATCTTTCCTTCCATCCCTTTTCCCAGGCCCTCGTTCTCCCTTGCATTATACTACACTACTACAGTACATCACGTAGAGCAATGGCAGCAAAGGGGAGAGCAAAAAAGGCAGCCTAGCCAAACTTCAAAAAAAATTTTTGAAATAGGTATATAAAACACGTCTAGGCATCCTACAGCCGCACCACCGACTGCGCGTCCCCCGTCACGTCCACCTCGCCGTCCATGGCGCTCTTCAGCCAGCAGTAGTTGAGGTCCGTGCCCTGGGGGCCGGCGTTGTACCAGATGGCGCCGGCGCAGTGCGTCACGGCGGCGCAGAGGGACACGCAGGCCTCCATTGTCGCGGCCTCGGGGTTCGTGATGTCCTTGCCCTGGTGCGCCACGTCGCACTCGACGCGGAACTGGGCGCCCGTGCCCGCGTCCGTGTACGTGCTCTGGTCTGGGCCTAGGCAGCCTTCTCTTGCGGGGGAGGGGGATGCCGGTGGTGGGGAGGAGGGGGAGGTGGAGGGTGGTTGGGGAGGCGGCGTGGACGGGGGTGGCTGCTGCTGCGGCGGCGCCGTGTTAGTAGTTGGAGCGGGCTGGGTCACGATGAATACCGTGGAGACGGAGACGGCGGCGGCGGTGGCCGGCGTGGTCGAGGGTGAGAGTGAGGGTGAGGAGGAGGAGGGGGGGGATGAGGAGGACCGGGTGGTCTGGGACAGGGTCATGAAGGTGGTGGAGGAGCCGGCCGCCGCCACGTAGAAGGACACTGTCTTCGTCGCCGTCATGGGAGACTTCGAGGGGGAGCTGTTGCTTACTTGTCCGCTGCCAGACTTTGCTAACGAGCTCGAGCTGGTTGCGGGTTAGTGCTGTCTGCTCGTACATAGTACTGGTCTTTGGAGTGGGAGTGCTTACTGGGCTGCCTGTTGGTGCGTTACCCCCACGGCAACGCCGACGACGATGCCGACGAGGGCGAGGATGGCTATTACGACGAGGATCCAACACGGCCTCCCCCGCAATCCCCATGTTCTCCGGGTCGGCTCGATTGCCGTGCTTGACCCGGCAGTCGATTCCGCATTTGACGCAACTTCATACTTGGGAATCGGCGTGGCTTCCGCGCCCAAGTTCTTAGGTTCCGATCTTATGAACTTATCCTCAAGACTGACTATCTGCGGGCCGACGGAGACTTCAAGGCCCGGCTGTGATCGGCGATGATCAGGCTTCACGACCTCGAGGCCCGCCTCCGGCAGACGCATCCCCGTATCCGAAGCGTGCGTCCTCGCGGGAGAGACGGTGGTGCCCTTGTAGCGGTTCCCGTCCCGGATCCTGAAGCTGCCTCGGAGCCTGCTGAACTTCGGCCACGTCGGCGAGGTGGCTGCCCCCTCTGCCGGGCCGGGGGACTTGATGCGCCCCTCTTCCGTACAGTCCCAGCAAACCGGCACCTCTCCCCCCCGCATATGCGGACACGGGGGGTTCGACGACGACCTCTTCGCCCCGTGGATTCCCATCCTATGTATGGCTTCTTTCCCCCGCCCACCGAATATTCAAAGGTATGTTGTATGTATAAAACAACCGGCGCCAGGAAGAAGTCGTAGACAGGTCCAACCCGATCTAGTTAGTAGAAAGACACGTTTGAAAGTTCTCGGTGAGGCGTAGGCGATGAGGGATACGCCCGAGGACCGAGATTCTTCGAAGCCGACGAGCCACTAAAGCGAGCGTTATCTATTTGAAATTCAAACGAGTGTACGTGGAATGCTCCACGGCTGCGAGATGCGGATAGATCTAGTAAAGAGGGAAGGAGAACGGTCGGGTTCCATGGGAGTGGTTCACCAATAAACTAGCGTCGTCCTTGTTCCCACGAGGCAGTCGGCGACATAAAAGGGCAGAGGACGCCGGACAAAGACGCGTTGGCTGGACAGAAGGCAAAATTTCCCATTCTTCGACTACAGAGATCCCTTTCTTTTACAATACAGGTCTCCTGTCCTTCACAAGGTGCGAACCAAGGGAGTCATAGGAGGCTGTAGACAATGGAACCCGTGCAACCTCCCCCCGCTCCCACAGGGCCGGTTGTCGAGTGTCATCTGCTGCGCCGCCTCTCGCTACTAAGCAACCTGTCTCTTTTTCACCCCGCCATCGTCTGACTCGATCGAAGATGCGTACCCTTCGTGCCCTATCGTCCACGCCAAGACGCCCAATATAATGAGGTGTAACGTCAAAAAAAGTCCACCGGCGACGGCCCCCAGATACTCGTCATTTGGATCATCGCAACACATCGCCGGAGCCGTCACCTCCCTCATTCGGCTCGTTGTGTGTCACCGAATTGTCTTCGCTGGAAAAGCCCTGCGCGGCGTCTCGGTGAGGTCATAGCCCATCGGGCTCTTTCTCGAGGATATTCCCGAGCCGGCGTGTTGGGTTTAAAAACTGCGATACTAAAGGGAATAAAGAGGAGACAAAAGCGCACGTGGAGGAGCTTCGGGAGTTGATAAAGGAGACAACTGGAAGGTTTGTTCGTCCTTGTGGGCTTGTTTGAAATAATTGCGTGCCATGGATGTCAAACTGGAATACTGAAATGATAATAACTTAGCTGGACGCTACGATGTGTGTTACTTACAATACCTAATATAATACCTTGTCTATCTTTTGAACATTGAATCGTACGCCAGGCTCAATAGTAGTACTAACACTCATATCAAGTCGCTATATACCTCATGCATTTTTGACAGCACCTATACACTACTAGAATAACTGTTGATGGTAGATAATGAGAGTGTTTCTATACATCATCTCGACATGAAGGATCGTGAGTTGGCTGACTGTACGTTACACACAATTGTCGTTGTGTTGCTGTTCACAAGGTGTAGTATGTCAATAAGCTTATATACAAAGCCCGGCCTGGCCGGTTGACTGTCCATGTAATCATTCCCTTCCTAGATTTAGACAAACCATAACTCCCTCCTCTTTACTCATCTGAAGTCTCATCTTTACCTCATTACCTATGGTATTATTACCTACCGATCGATAGCTTCAAATACAAGCCCAACCCCTCGACTTTTCCCGAAGAAAGTTCTTCTCTATTCGTCCGACTAGGGTAGCTGTCTTTCATAGACAAGCTTTAATGACACAATAGACACCCCAGGCACTCACTTCTCATCTTCTTTGTGCTTGTGTGATCTAGTAAGTCATCACATGATTCATTGGCTATTGATAACCTGTTACACGCGCCTACGCGCCCACGCCTAAGACATACCGACCCATGATCTTTACCTTCTCATGCGATAGTGAAACATTAATACGGGTGTTTCGGGAGGCCATGAATATCGGCAACTAGGTTAGAAGCAAAGAAGTAAATGCAGGTTATAAATATCCTACAGAACATTATTGTGAAATTGATTAACCTCGTAAGCCCTTATAGCATAAGCCTGGGTATGCAATCCGCTTCAATTCAGGATTACACGTACGGTTCTCACGGAATTTACACAACAGAAGCATGTATAATATTTTTAGCTTAATATTTCCGCATGAAATCCGAGTACAAGCATATTCAGGAGCTCTACTCAGTCCCGAGGGTGTCTCACCGTACCTCGTTATCAAAGTTAGGTGCTACTTACATTATACTTCTGTCCCTCTTAGGCCACCTTCGGAGGATTCGGCAGGGAATTGGGATACAGAGTGAATAAACGAGCCCTTTTAGCTAGGTAGAAGCGCTCGTAAAGGGCTTGACATAACAAGGTTTAAGTAATTCCTGAGCCTTTTATATTCCGCAAAGTGCCAATAGCCGTGCATCTCCGCGCTAACGCCTCTACATTGCGCGATATTTCGTTTTAATTAGTTGATCAGCATCCTCATAGCCTAGAATTCATTAAAACATACCTCTAAACTAGCAAAGCACCTCACAAAGTTAATTATTGCGCAAAGACCTTCGAAGGACTGTGGTAATTGGATTTTGTGCAGATTAGATGTTAATTGATGACTGCCGGGAGGGTCTACCCTGTAACTATTTTGCATCTCGGTGCTTGTTATATGCACACCTCGCAGCCAGCACTCTACACTAGATACTTATGCAAAAGAGCACCTAATCGAAAAGTAGCTTGGCCCCCGACAACAGGGAAGAAAGCCGAAGGGAAAAATAGAGAAGAGGAAGGCTGCAAACAATGCTTAAAGAATCTGATTAGTAACTAACACACCTAGGTCAACAAGCCCCGTCCCCTAACGGACTCAACGTCATTCTAAATATATACCAATACCTGACTCCGAATTATGCATACGTCGGCTTCGGTGTGCGCATCTCACGACCGACAGCCCCCCAAAGCAATCGCTCTAGAGAATATACGATCAAGTAGTATCTGTATCAAGGCCGCATGTTAGGAAGAATCACAGAGAAATAGATTATGAAGATGGATTAAAATTTATTTAAGGACTTAATGATGGTTTCTTAACTGTGTAGCTATTGACGAATTCCCGCAATACAGAAACCTGATGAAATGGATTATAGAATGATGCAATCTTTCCATTTGAGATGAACGATATATGGAAGGATCTTTAGACCAAAGCCTACCTTACCAACCTGGGTTGGATGGGCACGAGACGACTCAGCGAGGCCGATCTCAGCGATTGTGATCGGATCGGATGTTCATAGAGTTGGAAGCCGCCACCATGACAATTTCAAGGGTAGCGATGTTGTGTCGACAAGATAGATCACGTAAATATAGTGAGAGGTGATTTGAGTGGGTAACTTCTGGTATTCTTTGAGTGACAGGAGAATATCTAATACCTAGAGAGCGAGTTAAAGCTAGATCCGCCTACCACGTCAACGTCTTGAGTGTCTACTGCCGATTGCCAAACTTTCTGATCCAACAAGAAGCGGAGAGTCCATACACGCCGATAAGTCCTTTCCTCATTAACGTCCCAATGCACTTCCAAGAAATAAAAAAAATCCGCTATCAACAACAAAAGGCAGAAAAAATGAAGACGTTGGCAGACACTCAAGACGAAGAACCCTTGGAGCGTGGAGGATGAGCTTAACCACAAGTGGCAACATTGGCAGGACCCCTAATGGGCTTCTTGCCAATGGCCAACCCACTCAACTTCACCGAAATCATGGCGTTTCTCGCGCCAGTTCCAATCTCGGCCTTTATTCCATGGGGACCGATTCCACTTGTTACCCAACTGATTCGCGTTGTCCCATATCCCCATCCCGATTCCGTAATTATTCAAAGTGTGACCAAAATGGCGATGCGACTTTGGACTGACATTGATCGACTTGGGTTCCGAAGCTGGAGCGAAGGCCCGGCGTCGTTCCCCCAAAGCCGACCACTTATCCATCGCGTTGCGCTTCGAAGGCGGCGAATAACGAAGGGGAGACTCGTGAGGTTTCTTGACAACGATAGGCTCATGGAAGAAAAAACCATCAGCAACCAAGTCACCGTCAATGTCATTCGAAATTGTGTCATTGATAGGTGAAGCCTCAGGCTTTTCGTCAGACACTGGCGCGTGATCGGATACCAGATCCTGATGGTTGATGGTTACATCCAGCTCGCTATCGTTGCTCCAAGTTCGACTGTTCAGCTCTTTACGCTCCTCGAGCTGTCGGGTGCGTTCCTCCTCTTCTTCTTCCTCTTCGACATCTTCATCAAACATGTCACTCCAACTCTTCGATACGGCATTGGCCTTCTGACCAAACACCATAGACATGGCATTGGAGATTGGCTTTGGTCGAGACACATTGATGGGAAGGGAACTAGCCACATTGCTTCCATGGGCGCGAGCGCGGCTTGGGACATTCATGGGGCGAGAGAGGCCGAGAGAGTTCACGGACGTGGCAAAGTTGGAAGTGAGAACAGAAGAGATTGATGGTGCCAGAACGGAACTAGCACACCAGTCTGTAGTCCCTTGAGATTTCGGGAATAACTCCTCAGTATAGCTGTCATTGTCAGGGATCATGCTGAGCTGTCGAATCGGTTGGATGGAGGTAGCATGGAGAGCTTTAGCCCACGGGAATGCTCCTTGGTCAACTTGAGGGCTTTGGATCGAAGGGGTACGGAGAGGCTCTCGGTTGTAAGTAGCAAGGGTGGTGCGCTCAGTGGCGCAGAAATCATCGATGCCCTCCTCGAGAGTAGTGAAGCTGACGACTCGGAGTAGAGCATCCCTCGCGCCCTCAAGGGATCGCTTGCGAGGGTCCAGGTTCATGCACTCGACAATCACCTCGTAGGTATCTTGAGACATTGCCGGGAAGACATCAAAAAGAGACTGCTTGTCACGAGAGAAGTCCAGAAACAGGGGATCCGATTCCGTAGGAGTAGTGAAAGGGTTGCGTGAGAACAAAATATTAAGCAAGCAAATACCGATAGCCCAGATATCAGCTTGGGCAGGTGAATACCCGGCGCCAGCCGAGTCATATTGTTCAGGCGACATATATCGGTCACTGCCAACAGTCGTCTCATAACTCCATTTGGACGTGGTCGCCAAGCCAAAATCGCCCAATTTCATGGAACCCGACTCCGTCAGGAAAATGTTCTCGGGTTTGATGTCTCGGTGATAGATGCCCTTTGAGTGCATATATGAAACAGCATCGACAAGTTGAAGCATGAATTGGCGGACATGCTCAGTCTCCAGTGGGCCAACGCCGGTCCGGATAGCCTCGTACAGATCGCCGCGAGAACAATATTCAAGGACCAAGTAAAAATGAGCGTCGGTCTCGAAGGAATGAACCAAACCGACGATGTTGGGGTGAGCGCCCAGACGACGATGACTAAGGAGCTCTTCAGACCGTTCATCTACCGCAAACTCGAGGCCCATGTCGTTGGCAGCTGCTTGCTTGGTCATGCATTTGATAGCAACAATTTCATTCGTATGCAAGTCAAGGGCTCGAAAGACCATCCCGAACGAACCATGGTTGAGTGGGGTGAGAGTCTGAAATCTCCCATCGAGTAAAACGCCATCGTAAAAGTTGTTCCGCAGGCATTCCATGACGCTGTCTCAACGGGAGACTAGATTCAAGTGAAGCAAAGAGGAAGTGGAATCTTGGTTGAAACCACTTATGAAAGCACAATGTACAGCCCGTTTATCCCCGACCGTCTATTTTGTTGAGGGTATCAAAGGTCTGATGGAAACCAAAGATGATTACTTTTTCAGTCGTTGTGTACAAATTTTTGGAGTTTTAAAGAATCGTAAAAGTCGAGCGACGATGAGGGGTGTGAGCGGCCGGGCAAACAGATGATAATCGTATGTCACAATGTGACTAAATAGATGCAATATACAGGATTTCGAGAGTGGGAAAAGAAAACATAACACTCCAGGTCGTTAGTTGTTGGTCAGGGGCTCATCGAGGGTATTCAGTATGTGGACAAATGGAAGCAAAATAATCGTGAATAGGACTGATGGACTAGGGGTCCGGAGAGAAATGAAAGTGTAAGTCGTTAGGAGGACATGAGTATGATTTATGAAAAGTGAAAGAGTGTCAAAGTGGTGATAGGCAGAAGTGACTTGGCTCGAAGATGCGTTGCCAAGTTGCTCGGTCGTGACAGAGGCAGGCTTGTGTTATCAGCGAGTATAAGTCAACACAGTCGCGAGGCACTGAGGCCCGATGGCGGAGCTCCTGCAATATCAACGCACCGAGACGGACTCGATCAAAGACTCATCCGATGAGACGATCACACGAGGTCGAGGATGTGCTGTTCCGGTTGTTGGTGACCGAGGTGAGCCGAGGTGGCTCTTCAGGAGTTAAAAGGGGTCAAGGTGGAGGTCGGACGTGGCCTAGTCGATGATAGTCAACGCAGACAGTTTCTAGGAGGCGACTACGGGAATTATGACTCGACGGGCCGAACGACGGTAGATATGACTCCTCAGCTCCTGTGTTCAACTAGAGATTACGGTAGTAGTTGTTGTCGTTGCAGGGTGGATCTGGCTCAGAAGCGGATCCGAGCTGGCAATGGAGTCGGTACGGGTGTGACGTGGTTAGCACGCTATCCGATCGGAGTGGATGTCCTGGGAATTGAAGCGGCGGCAGCGGTGCTACGAATACAGGGACGACGTATTGGATGATTATTAGGAGCTATTTCGACAAAGAGGCCACCACAGTTGGACGAAAGGCTTGGGTTGAGCTCGTGATGCAGGAGCGGAGCTGCTAAAAGGGACTTCACGTTGGCTCAAAGGAAGGAGAGGTCTGTTGTTTGCTAGGCCCAGTACTGTATTAGGGGTTCAGGTTGGCTGGCTGGCTGGCTGGCTAGCTAGTGAGTCAAGCTTGAGTCTCTCGTTCTGGGACAGGTGATTGTCGAACCCGAAGCACGGCTGAACTGTTGTTGGATGGCGAAGGGGAGAGAAAGGAAGCAGAGAGTGACGATGTGAAGGAATAAGGTAGAGACAATGGCAGGTAAAAGAGGAAACAGGTCGGCTGGCTAAGGATTCGATAAAGAGAAGAGCGGTAGGAAAAGGATGGGATGGATGGGTTGGATGAGATACAGAGCGGGAGCATGGACGAATGAAAGTACACAACCCAGCACGAACGAAGGCACTCGAATGAACTAGGGAACTAGCCACTGGTACCAGTGGAGGTGGGTTGGTCATCGACTGGATTGGGTGGGAACAACAATGAAGCAATGCAGGCAAAGACTGGGGACCACCCAGAAGAGGCATAGCATGAATGGGTTCTGAATAGCACAGCCCAGGAGAACTGACTGGTGGGCAGTATGCTATGTACGTAGGTACGTAGTGGGAAACATGGGCTGCTGACATGGCCATAACAGGACAAGGAGACGAGCCTGGGTGAAGTGACCTGCTTTGTGGCTAGGCCTGGAGCCGAAAGGGAAGTCACCAACAAAGATCGACAGGGATTCTGACGATAGACATGTACATAATGTAGGTATGTATGTATATGTATGTATGTACATATGTATGTCTGCTGTAGAAATATACATACAACAGTACCTACACCTGTACAATTGTGGGTAAGTATTATATTCTATGGGGAGATACGTACACTACGCATATAGGGTACAGTAGACGTGAATCAGGTACTTACTGTAAGTAGGATGTAGGCATGTATGGGTATGTATGCTAAGAAAGGGCACGCGGAGGGAGCGAGCATAGGGGGCCATGGACTAACGCTACAAAGGTAGCTGTCGACTGACTGGTCACGCTCGTTCTGGCTAGAGCTGGCTAGACTAGCTAGACTACCTACAGCAAGAGCTGGGGAAGCTTGTTGCTGATTTGAGTGTGGCCTGAGTCGAAGGAACAACAGTGCAGCTCACTGTAGCATGACAGCACCCGAGGCCAAGATCACCGTCATGATGCCACGGCAGCAGTAGCGAGATACGCGAAGAGGACTCGGGGGTTAACAGCTCGGAGTCAGGCGCGCCGGCAATTGCTGATGTGTCCTCAAGTACACGCCTGTACCACAGTACCGAACCCGCCGAGCTGCTGAAACCGGGCTGTGTTGGTGTGTCACAGTGCCGTGGCTGCCGCGCGAGACCGGGTCGTGCATTGAGAGACAGCCAACCGGCCCTGACTCTGTAGCGGGCCAACTGGAAGTCAGTGGAAGGGACGAGAGTCGCTGGCGCGAACCTCCCTGCTGTGTCTGTATTGTAAGTACGTACAGTAGGAAGGGAAGGAATGGAGCTAGATCATGCACCGTGTACAAATAGTCTGGCGACTTGCAGGGGGCAACAGTCAACGATCGCCACACCGCCGGCTACCTTGCACGGAAGTCGCTGGTTGGGCGAACTGCAGCATGCGAGAGACCGCACGGGAAGGTACAGCTCTGTGATCCCTACCCTTCAGGCAACGCTAGCCAGCGATTGTACCAGTCGTTATCGTTCAGGCACAGAATGAGGGCCTGGACACGTTGCGACGACCCAATGCCGCTGAGCTACTGACCAATGGCATCGAATGCGTGTCCCAGACCCTTCTAGCGTCTTCGGTTTCACTTGAACTTTGCAGGAGAGGCCATTGGCTCAAGATGCCGTCAGAGCCACCAAAGGCATGCAGCTCCTTTTCACCTGCAGCTTGGTTGCTTCACTCGCCCAGCCAGCTTGTTTTAGTCTGTCTTGACCGCTTTCCTATAATTCAGTTCTATAAACTTGTAAATCCTCTTTAAAGAAATGCTGCAACGTAGGTTGGGTCTTCGTGTTGCCCTCCCCGCTTCAATATCAGACGAAATATGAGAATATTGCGTAACGGCATACAAAGTAGTACCGTACGCCGTGAAATTCCGGAAATAAGGATACGTAGGTACACCGTATAGTACATAGGTTCAGATGCCAAGTAGGTACACCTCAACGGACTCCATACACACCTTATGAAACGGGTCCTGTTATCAGGGCGATCAGTCATGGGGTAACGGTGTACAAAGGTAGGTTATACCGAAGGGTCCACAGTGAACGCTATCGATAATTGACTGCCTGGACCCAACATCGCAGAACGTACGTAAAGTCGTACCTATTCTAGGTACCTACATTACATAATAGAGCGTCGGCGCAAGCCACACGAGTGCGCGTGGCCTCATGCCCGTCTATGCGTACTTACCCAGATAGGTATTATGCCATCAAGGTATTGGTCTGTTTCAGTAGTCTATGGCATGATAAAGATAGGCATTCGTAAGGAGAAGGGATAATGATGCAAGCTGGCATCATCCCTTTGTAAACAGACTCCCAAAACAGACCAGAGCAAATTACACGCAATTGCGAATGAGTCGTTGTGATGCTACCAAACGGAGACAGATTATGGGGAAGAATAGTAATAGTCATGTAGCAGCATGATGCAATCGTGGTGATCGTTTCACCCGTTCGGGCAGGACTGGAAGCACCCGCTCCATGAGACATACAGACTACCGCCGCTGTCTGACAATTTGCTCGGCTACCCCATTGGCATTGGCATTCCAGTTGTGCAACGTGTCAACGGTGTTATCTCGAAAAGTACCTATAGGCGCTGATTATATAGCCGGGGTACCAAAATATAAACACTCCTCCGGACACTTGTCTAAAGGTCTCCTATTTTCGGCTTGACAAATGCCATGCCACAGCGCAGTCCTAGCTGGTAGGTAGTGTACGCGGTAGGTATTAGATATACGTGTATGTAGAGTCTAGAGTCTAAACAGTTGTCGAGACACCATGGTTACTTTATTGAACCCAGCGTGGTTGGTCTCAGTCTGTCCCGTTCCATTATCAGTGATCATCGAGATGGGCAGGCATTTGACGCGAGACAATATCTAGGCAGATTGCCTTGTCCTATCCCTTTAGAGACCCCCTCGGCATAGCGACTTAAAAGTGGGATGGGCGGGGCCGAGATTTACTTGCATACACCCAATAAAACTATTATCCGAGCATGATTTCATACTCTTATTGGGCATATATAAATAAATCTCGGCCCCACTATGCAGCTTTTAAGTCGCTATGCCGAGGGGGTCTCTAAAGGGATACGATTGAGGACGCGCATTGTTTGACATGTTTGAAACAATTGCTCCCAGCAACGGTTGGACGGGAATGACAATGACGCTCGGTAGCATCCCCGATAAGCGCTGGGTAATAATAGATTAACGAATATTGGGCGTTCGAAGTAGCAATACTGGTACACTTATGTAGCGGTCGAGACGATCATTGGCATCGCTAAATCAATAAAACACAGATTCTAGCGAATGGGAGTCGTCGATGTGTTATGCACCCCCATGTCTTGAGAGATACTCGGCAAGGGTTCCTGTTTTAATATGCGTACGTATAAGTTATAAGTCCCCATATCAACAACGGCTTACGAGTATGGCTTGATCAACAGTTCGGATGTGCTGCAAGGTTGTAACAGGTTCTTAAGGGCCACCGCCCGCCGCCGGACCCCTAATTTAGCTATAGGCATTCCGTACAAACCGACTATTACGCAGTATTTGTCTAGGCGACGTCGTAGCACTGCCAAAACACTCGCAGAGCGTGCGTACGCATACATAGTATCTACTTCTTGCCGTAGCGACTGTGCGCGATCGATCATGCCGATTTCATGCACACAGCCGCTGGAATTGCATTAATATCATCCAAGCATTCAACGTGTGCAGGAGTTCCTGTAAACGCTCTTATTTTTATAACCAAAACAACCCAGATCGGGCGAAGCCCTCAGGGTAACCTTGAAGTGCGATATACACGACCAACTAGGTACGCGTAGAAGTGTCGGGGCGTATAATAAAAGTTCGGTCGGAGAATGCCGTTCTCACTCGCCATTGGAGCACTGCAAGATGTCGTGGTGGCTGGCTGGGCGTACAGCATATACCATTGGCAATTCTCTGGCTTGACTGGTTTTGCTTGCTGCAGGTCAACCTACATATGTCAGTCGGTATTACGGTATTTTTGATGTTCTGGTTGCCTTTACACATATATATGTGTAGAAACACTCGCTCATATGTACAATACCCTGGAAATCCCTACCACCATGTGCATTGCTACATGAATAAATACCTTCAAAGTTGCACCTAGTTCAAGCACCCCATGCCTCGTACGCAGTATGGAGAGATCATGTAGCTTGGCATCATGCGTATGGGCTTGGTAGTTAGATAGTTGGTAAGTGCTAGTCTACTTAGAGCGCCTTTGGTGGTGTCTGACACAGTACACTACCGGGTAAGCTTTGTAGATAGGTAGGTCGTAACCTTTATCATACCATACCTAGTCAGCTTAGCCATACAAGCTATATGAGAGGGCATCGTGGAGTAAAGCCACCCAACTTAAATTTATCTTGGCTGCGCAAGATGCATATGCAGCCTCTAGTAGTAGTGTAATGCGTACAAGTTATGGATTGCATGTTGTCTAAGTACCTTTCTCTGTACTGTAAATGATAGATGATACAGAATAGGCAGATGCCTAGCAGCCCTAGCTGTACGACCTAGTCCTTTTTGGGGGCTATTTTTACTTGACCAGCCACAGCACTTGCCGTTAACATCTAGACCCACCAGTCCGCCATCTTCTCACCAGACTCCATTTCCGTTTTTGATATTTCGTGCCTGCAGAAATAACAAAACTGGTTTCCCAACCCGGCTAGTTACACCACACTGCCCACCCAGGTAACTGATCTTCTATGCAGTCTACTGCATGTGACCGAGCCTAAGACTGTCTAATACACGCCTAATGCCACCAAAATATCCCGGAATCCGCAGCTGCTGACTGCCCAAGACCTCGTAAGTGCGCAGTACGTATTCTGTACAGGATTTATAGTACATACACTACGCTACGCTCCGGATATCGTGCATTGATCGTGTGGGCCAGTCTGGGGTTTAATTCTGTTTTGCAGCTTGACCGCTTTCTCGCCAACCCTCACGACGCAACCTTCTTTCCACATCCAATACCTGCACTCAAAACAAGAAGACATTCTCGTCGAATCTGGTCATCATCTCCGGGGATTTCCCAAAGGATCCAGAGGCAGGGCAGGGCGAAACGGGAAGAAAAATTTTCCCTTGCGAAAGGGACTTCCAACCTTAGGATTCCCTGGCAGCAAAATCAACCCTTCACCGCTCTCTACCAGCCTGCCGGAATTCGTATATCCCAGGGCGCGTGAAAATTTTTTGAAGGTTGAAGAACTGCCGAACATCTCACAGGGATTCTACGTACGATCAGAACTGGCTACTGCTACCATGACTGCATCTACTAGACCCGATATCAAGGTCGTCTTGCTAGACATTGGTAAGGAATCACGCTCTCCTTCGTTGATGGTCTTATCATCATCCGTACCGCGTTTCTTATCGTAAGGGGCCACCTGCATTAGCCCAACATGTTGGCTAATGGGATCGAAAACAGAGGGCACTGTTTGTCCAATCTCCTTTGTTAAAGATGTCTTGGTAAGACCCAGCTTTTTCGTAGTGGATATGTTACCTCATGGCCGCGCTTCCAAGAAAGTGCTGTCACTTTGGTTACCCCATCGGCACTCGCGCTACGCAAAATAGCACCCGGGGATCAGCAAGACTTGGAGTATCGTGACCTTGTGACCGTCCCGTTCGCCGTGGCTTCGGGTACTGGCTAACTCCCTGTCTCGGAACAACCACACCCTTCCAGGGTGCGCCGTGCCGATCTTCGATATGATGTCTCGTCATTTGTGGCCAGCGGTGTGCCGGCCTCTATCATAGAATATCGTGGGCTAATGAATCGTTCTAGTTTCCCTATGCTCTACGAGTCCTCCCGGAAACTCTTGAGACCCGGTGGGAGAGTCCAACTTTTGCAAAGTATAAGGATGCATTTCCTCCGGAGTACAGAACATCCAAGGATGTACTAGCTGCCCATGTCCGGGACCTCATGGACAAAGACGTGAAGATCGCCTACTTGAAGAGTCTCCAAGGATACTTATGGGAAGAGGGATACGCAGCGGGCGATCTAAAAGCACCCCTATTTCCAGACGTACCTGATAAGCTCTCAGCATGGCATCGGAACGGCTTGAAGATCATGATCTACTCCTCTGGGTCTGTACCAGCACAAAAGCTGCTGTTTAAGCATACAAACGCTGAGCCGTCAGACCTGACGCCCCTCATCTCAGACTGGTTTGACACCGTTAACGCTGGACTAAAAACAGAAGCCGGGAGCTACCGGACGATCGCAGAATCTCATCCCGATTTCCCCGCTGAGCAGTGGCTTTTCCTCAGTGACAATTCAAAGGAAGTCGAGGCAGCTATTTCCGCAGGAATGAAGAGTACGGTTGTACAGCGTCCTGGTAACCCATCGCTGCCTCCTGGGGTGGAGGGAAGACTCCCCCTCATCACCACGTTTCTTGCTCTTGGGGAAAGCCCCAATACTGTCCTGATTTAATTGGCAGGATCTATAGGGTGATCTTGAATCTACTCCTAGCCTAAGAGATCTTAATAGATAAAGTAGATGGCATCATAAGCAAAACTAGAGACATTTCTAATGCAGACCACTTTTGATAGTGTCCGTCACAAATAGCTACATTTTTAGGCGTATATTGTGACTAAATAAGGAAATGTGCATATTAGACATAGAAGATCTATAACTTCCCTTCCAAAGGGTAGACCATGACAAGGACGTTACTTAGTACATTGACTTATTGAGATAGCGAAAGGTTCGATAAATAAGTAATTACCCGAAGAGTCTAGTGAAATTTAGGAAACTAGAATTTCAAGCCCTTGCCGTAACCGTCGTAACCGCTCTCAGATTATGCTGTGCATGTCCTGTTACACCCATAACTTAGCGAGGCGTCCAGGGCGCTCGATGGCATGCAGGGGGGGCGCAGCGCAATCGATGTATGCTGCAGGAGGCGGTAATTACCATCCAGTGACAGGATATAGGGGGCTTGTTAAGCGGACTTCCAAAGGGTCATGAGGCGTGTAGTTGGGGGTTGTCATATCCGTTGAGGCTACCCTACGAAGTAGAATGCTACAGGACACACGCTGAGGCGTTGCTCCTGTGACGCTCGGTTATGCATGGCCTCAGCGGTCGGGCGATTCATTTAATGAGGTTCGGTATACATCCTGGATTTTCGCTATAGGTTAGGTAGGTGCTCAGCCTACCGGCTTTTTAAGATGCGACGGCTAGGTACCGAATCAATCTCGAGGAGAATCCCTGTAGATCTATAGACCATTGGGAGCTTGGTATTGGCATTCTATCTAAGGGACCTCACTGATGCATGTATAAATGACTGGGAAGCCTAACGACATTAAGACACCTGCTTCTACATACTGTATAGAGAAGGCTGATGTGACTTTACCAGCAGCAGGCAGGTTCGTCGTCGTAATAAAATGCCAAAAACCGGCACTAGGCGAGCCTTGGGCAAATCAAACTTGAATGAATCAATTTCCGCCCTACCTTCTGCCTCGCATATGCGAGACATTGGTTTAGGTAGTCGTCGACTCGTCAGCATACGCCTAGAACGCAGAAGGGCATCCATCGCCCTACGGCAGCCTAGCTTTACCGTACCGAAAAACAAGTCTTTCTGATATCTCGACTGAAGCACGGCTCATGTATGCAGATATGATATGAAGACTGTCTATAGGCTTATGTCTTTGTCTTACTGAAGTAAACCAATACGACACCTTCGTCTTAACTTCCAATGTTTCACCCATTAACCTATTAGAGTCCTGCTTCCAGCCTAGCGAGGCGAAAGTCTCATGGCCGGCATGCGTAAATACGATACTGATACTAATTGATACTAGATAGTCTCATTCCCACCACTTCATCGATGGGGATGACGTTTTAATGCCGGGTGTGATACGTGGGGTCCTCGAAAGAAACACTGCATGGGCCCGTCTACTGTGTACGGTTTGACAGGCGAGACGCTCGAATGCCTAAGATAGGTACATATCGATAGCTCCTGCAGAGTGAAGCTCTCTCGATCGGCATTGATAGATCCTATAAGATCACTACCCAACACACCATTGTCGGACTCCGCAACATTCTATCGAAGATGCTCTAGTTTAAGCGACCATCATGTTCCCGGCGCAGATCGCGCTAGGGGGGCAGGGGAGCTAAGGGGCTCGCCTGCGTTTGCACTTCCTGGATAAGACATCGTAATCGTATAGTCTATCATTTGTTTCAATACCTAGATAGTGGGATGATCGATTGCGCAAATGGAGGTTTCAAGTTGAGGTGATTGAGCTTCGCAGAATGCGGAAAGGCTAGTCCGGATAACCTAATGCATCAAGGTGTCACGCGACAGACGCGCTTTCAGTTAGTCGATATCGTCCCACGATCGCATGACACGCGTGCAATATCTCTACATAGTAGATTTCTTTATCGCAATCTAGGGTGTTTAGTGTATGATTAGGTGCCGGATTGCATATTTACAATGAACACACCATCATAGAGCCAAGCGTGATCAGGGTTCGTCGGTATTGGCTACATACATACCAAGGCGAACTAAATGATTCCCAAGGGTTGTTGGAAACAGCGAGCTAATCATTGACCGTCCCGTCTAGACTTCATCTTTGGTATCGCTCGCATCCTTGCGTTATTAGTTGGCCTAGGTTCGTGGATGGATCGAGCGATGGTAGAATGTCCTAGAAGAAGAATGATGCATTCCTATTCGTCTTCTACTAGTAAGGGGGGGCCATATACTGTGTACTTTTATGCGTAGTCTTTCATCTTATCCTATGATGTTACGGATCCTGATGGTCGCGCGTTCGTCTTGCTACTGTGAGAAGCCGACTCGGGTTCTCCGAATTGTCGAATGAGCGAGCAGACGGGCGAACTGTGCCGGCATTTCCAAGTCGCCTGACCCCGATTTGCGTCGTCTTGTTGGTCCAGCACTCTGCTCCAGGTCCCCTCCTGAGGAGCTTGTTGCGGGGTAACCGTCGAACAGTAGTGGCGATCTCCTCAACGAAGAGAGGTGGGCCTATAGGGTCATGGAAGCGTTGGGGAAATTCGAGGAATTCCAAACAACGATCGCAGATAGATTGCTGGGCTAGGCAACGATGAAAGCTTCCGGAATTGGCCGAAACCTGTTATTTCAACGGATGTTTTCGTAATCAATTCCTGCCTGACGGTTATCGGTTGAGGGTTACGACGAATTGACGCAAGACTATCGCCCTACCGAAACATCCGCATTTGCACATAGTTTCGTGGTTGAGTAGTGGGCGAGTCGCTCATAGGGTAGTCCCGAATACCGGACATCTGACTCGTTGTTTCTTGCTCAAGCGGTCGAACCACGAAGGATAATCGAGAAGTTATTTCTTGTCGAACCGGAACGAAGCTCTGCCTTCTTGAAAGTGGGAAGTTTAGCCGGGACACGCAATGTCCGTCTCCAGAGGTAATAGACTAATTTTTGGGTGATCTTGCTATGGGTTTTCATGTATCCGAGAGCATTCATTATTCTCTCTAATAACGATTCATCCATGTACCTTGAATTTGTGACGCAAGGTGCAGGCAAGACTAGAAACAAGCATGGAAACACATCATGCGCGTCTGCCGCATCAGACCTTTTCAGGAAATCTAAGGTCCTGAGAAGCATATCACCGCGGCCCTGAGCGTTAGGGACGAAGTTCAGCACCAGAGATAGGCTGATAATATCGAAAGTGTGCGTGCCATCAGTCGGTAGTGGCCTCTTCATAAAGTCTTGCTGCATGATACCATCTCCTTGGCTATTGAGGTCGATTCTTTCCATGTCAAAGAATCCGCTTCTAGAGCACTCATTCGTCGTGCTGAGAGCACCGACTTCGAGCATACGTACCGAGCCATCCGGTGTGAGGCCTGATGCAGAAAATTCAGGATTGAGCCATCCCATCAAGACCCGTGAACTGTCACCACCACGATCATTGCGCTGCCCTTGAAGGCTAGCCTGCTGATACTTCTGGATCCCACCCAGAGCAGAAATTTCGGCATCGGCAGCAAACTCGGCAGTCTTGTCCCCTTTTGCAGCAGCTTGTGCTTTTTTCTTCTCTAGTTGATGGATGGAGTTGATGAGCCCTCTTGTAGCTTTACGCGATATCGATCTTGGTTGTTTGACTGTTGGCGGCCGTCCCTGAGCCAAACTTTTAACAGGTCTTTTTTTCTTATTGACGGTCATGTCTCCAGAAATAAATTTAATATATATCGGTAGATCATGAGTGTGAATTTTAGTATAGGATACTAATTTGTGATCTCTATTGAAGCTGAGCTGCAGCAACAGAGATCAATCCCTGCCTGGCAGTTGTCGCGCAGGTGGTAAATGGGCTATCACTCAAGCGGCTTATCACAAGCGTTATCTCGCGCTCGGACCACTGATAACCGTTCTACCCTAAACACTCCACCACAATTTTAGTAAAGACTAAAATTGACCTGGGTGAAATTCCTCTTTTTCCTCACGACCACCGACAACCACCGACGACAATCTCACGATCCGGCCGCCAGCACCCAATTCCGACACCATGGCTCCCAAGACCGCTGCGAAAGGTACTACCTGAAAATCCCCCCCGTCAGCGACATCGTCACATCTCCGACATGCCTCCAAAGGCTCTTACCCGCAATGGGTTCGGCCTGTCCGTCGCATCAGCAGTAGACAATGTTGCGTAGTTCTGTTTACACAGGGCGTATGCTGATGCTTTTCAACCACAGACGGAAAGCCTAAGGGCTTAAAGAAGGCTTCTGCCGCTGCCAAGTCCGCTGTATGTCGTCTCCCACCACTCGCCCTGCGGTAGACGCCATCCTGGACAAATTACTGACCATCCCCCAAGCTCCGGGGTGACACTGCGCACAAGACCAGAAAGGTCCGCACCAGCACGACGTAAGAAACGAACGCCTCGAAATCCTAAAGACGGCCTGAAGCTAACCTCGTGCTCACAGATTCCACCGCCCCAAGTGAGTCGACCGCTATACAACCCACTGGAAGCTCCGGGTTATTCGAATGCGACTTATACTAATATAATCCATAGGACCTTGACTCTCGCTAGAGCTCCTAAATGGTATAGATAACCCGCTCTGATTTCTTCCTAGTTTTGATTATAATCCCTGAGTATAAAGCTAACATTTACGCAGTAAATTGATTGTCCTGCTGGGGTCGCGGTCTATACTTTCTGCGAATAGAGAAAGACAGACCTTGAGACTGTCGTCGCATATTAACAGCTAGTAGACCACCGAAAGTCGATCCCCCACACCCCCCGGCTGGATGAGCACAAGGTTAGTTTCCATTAGTAATGTTGGACAGAACCCTGGATGTGTGTTAACATGGATGCAGATCATCGTTCACCCGCTCAACACTGGTACGCTCTTCATCAACTTGGATGCGGATCCTGGCCGTTGCGCCATGAATTGAACATCAGTCGGACTAATTACGTGTGCCAAATTTAGAGTCTGCCATGAAGAAGTTGGAAGAGCACAACACTCTTGTCGTATGTATTCGAAAATTTCCTGTGGCTGATGTTGAAGTCATGCCTTGCCGAAGCATATCAGCGCTAATAATTTGATAGTTCATCGTAGATGTCAAGGCCAACAAGGCCCAGATCAAGCAGGCCTTGAAGAAGCTCTACGAGATCGACGTCGTCAAGATCAACACTCTCATCCGCCCTGATGGCAAGGTGCGTCCTCGAAGTTTTCACATCCCGCATACACTTATTCATATCCCGGGCCAATGCTAATTCCCGATCCGTGACTATAGAAGAAGGCTTACTGCAAGCTCACCCCCGACGTTGATGCCCTCGATATCGCGGCCACTAAGCTTGCGCTGGTTTAAAGGCTTTTTTCGTGGGATTGGGGACATGGGGTGTATAGGGTTATGCTGCTCGTATCGAGTGTATTAGAGACGCTCCGAGCGGAATGAAACTTGCATTGAGAACGGCGTTGCCTCGGATCAGGTTTATATGTTTAAATGGACAAAAAGGTGACCTCACGTGCCAAGGAATGTGAACGAAATTTGCGGTATCGTCTTTTATTTCTATTCTATTCGTACAACGTGACCTGTTGGCATTCGCGACTCGTAGCAAATCTGCATTTTACAGGCTCAAGCGTCCTTAATTCTAAGTTCTGGCCCAATCACAAAATTCCGCTAGAGAGTGTATGTATGTATCGGTAGTATGTACGCCCTGTGGATTACACGCACACATCTACGGTAGTTGACTTGAGTTCGCGCGGGCGGCGGTCTGCAGTTGCTCCATCGCCACGTTGGTGACGTCCATAAAGCGATCGGTGCAGTTGGCAAGGCAGCTTTCCTCGCCCTTGTCGAGCTTGCCTTTCTTCATCGAGCTCGCGCTCGTGATGCACTTCTGGAAACAGATCTCTGTTACAGTGTGGACGACTAGGAAGAGGGGAAAAAGGCAACATTAGCTACGTTCTTGCTGTCTCTCTATATGGCGGGGAAAGTTTGAAAGGGGACGGAGAGGGAGACGCACTGCCGTAGACGCGGGCCTTCTGGTTCTGGTTGTTGATGAATTGGCGGAGCTCGGCCTTGTCGTTCTCGTTTAGCTTCTCGGCTAGCTTCTCGATGTCGTCCATTTTGGGCGCTTTTCACAATGGGTTTTTTTCTGTGTTAGATGGGGGGTTTGTAGAAGAGGGCTGTGCTGAGGCGAGGGTTCGGTGGTAGTGCAATTGGCGGTTTAGAGTAGTGATGTTATGTGGTCGGTCGTCTTGGGATGTTCGGATTGAGGTATGTAAATTTCAAGGTTTCTCTTATCTTATCGCCGATGTGGGAGGAGGCACGGCCTATCAGTGTACAGCTCCCTCTACGTAACAACTTTAACGCAATATGAGAGGGTGAGAGAAGTGCTACGGAATTATACATATAGGATGGGTATTCATGGAAGGTTTTAAATAGGAATAATCAACAGCACAAGACGATAATAGACTGGGAGGCGAAGGTCGAAGGATAGGCTAGTACCTAGGTAACACAACTCTACAGAATCATGACACAAGCAAAAAGTGCGGAAGGTAGAAAGTTTTATACAATATATATTTTACTTTTATATCATGGCTCTCACTATCTACGATTTATATGTATTTGTATGGATTCATGATTCCATTCTGTATCCCATGTTAGTGCTCGTTGTCCGTTGTCAAAACTCATCGAGTGGGGACTTACAGGATCATATAACTTCTTGATCTGCTTCATAAGATCAATCATGGTGTTGTTTCTGCTGAACCCAAGATATTGTTTCTTGGCTATACCAATGCCGTGCTCGGCACTGATACTTCCATTGATCTTGCCGATCCACTCGTACACGAAGGGCTCTAGCACTTCCTCGACACGCTTGTCGTATCTCCGGACGGCGACGTTGAGGTGCAGGTTGCAGTCGCCCATATGGCCGTACCCGACGACTTCTACAACGGGGAACTCGTCGGTGTCGCCCTTCAGGCCGGCCGCCTCAATCCTCTCCCTGGTCTCGTCTACTAGTCTATATAGGTCCTTCAGGGGTATGGAAACGTCGTATTTGTAAGTACCTCCAAAGTGGCCCACGCACTCCGTAATGCCCTCTCGCTGGCTCCACAGCGACTTGATCTGCGTCTCGTCTTGGGCTAGGACGCCGTCGGAGATGATTTCCTTCGACATGACGTCCTCGAGGAACTTCTCGAGCTTCTCGGCGTCGTGCTCCGAGTTCGACCCACTCGTCTCGATGAGGCAGTAGAACGGGTGCTCGCCCTCTAGAGGCCTCTTGTTCTGGCGCACCCTGTGCACCATGTCCTGGCTATAGGAGTCCATCAGCTCGAACGCCGAGAGGATCTCGGACAGCTGGGCCTTGGCCTCCCGGAAGGCCTGCTGGATTTTCTCAAACGAGTCGGCGCCGAGGAACGCGACGTTGACTGCCTTGGGCCGTTGAGGGCACTGTATCGAGACGGCGGTGATCATGCCGATGGTGCCCTCGCCGCCGATGAACAGCTGTTTGAGGTCGTAGCCAGTGTTGTTCTTGCGCAGCGTGCAGAGGTCGTCCACGATCGTGCCGTCGGGCAGCACCGCCTGCAAGCCCAGGACATTGCCGTGCAAGCTCCCGTACCGGAGAAGCCGGAGACCGCCGGCGTTCGTAGCCACATTGCCGCCGATCTGGCAGGACCCCTTTGCGCCAAGATCCAGGGGGAATAGGTACCCCTTCTCAGCGAGGAATTGATCCGCGACCTCGAGGACCACGCCCGCATCGACGACCAGAACACCGCTGACCTCATCGAAGGACCGTATCTGGTTCATGCGACTCGTGCTAATCACAATCTCGTCAAACACCGGCACCGAGCCCCCCACCAGCCCCGTGTTCCCGCCCTGCGGCACGACGGCCAGCAGGTTGTCGTTGCAGTACCTCAGGATCTTGCTGACCTCGTCGGCCGAGCCGGGCTTGAGCACGAGGCGGCAGTGGCCGCGGTACTTGCGCATCCAGTCGCCGTTGTAGGGCTCCATGTCGTCGGCGGCGACGTCGGCCGTCACGCCGTCGACGAGCGCCGAGTCCCTGCCCCCCAGCAGGGCGCGGAAGTAGGCCACGTGCTCGGCCGTGAGCTGCGCGAAGCGCGGGTCGCGCGTCAGCTCGGGGTAGCTGTCGGTGGTGAATTTCCCGCGGCGCGGGGCCGAGGAGCGGAATTGTCTCGTCGGCGCGCTCGAGAGGCTGCGCTGGAGGGCGGATGCGCTGCTGCTGCTGCTGCTGACACGGCTGGTGGTGGTTCGCAGCAGGCCGGCGCTGGTCGAGACGCGGCGGGCAAGCGGCACTATTCTAGATCGGCAAGCCATGGCGAGGAGAAAACCTGACGCTCGTGGTCGTCGCCAGTCGGTGGGATGTGCGCAAATCTAGGTCAGAAGTAGCATTTATAACTGCCTCTATTAAAACTATTTTAAAATCAAGCTACAAGGATACCCGCTTGACGGTGCGGTTCCGGCGATCAGTGTAAGTGGGGTGCTTATGGCGCTAGAATCCGCATCTCTCGGGACTTGAATTCCGAACCCAACACAAGTACGTACTCTGCATCCTTATGTAAGTAATTCCTTTATCATGCGTTCTTCAATACTGTAATAATTTTAAATAACGATCTCGGGATTCGCTCAACATGCTGTTCTAGGTATGTACAGATAGGTATTATGAGCGATAACAGCTGATGCCTCATTAGCCTAAAGCGCTATCCTACGTTCACGTCGGAGCTGTGATAAGACGGTTCGGGATGGCTTCGAACTATTCTTGCTAATGACGATGTTGTTTTGCATGTGCACATCAAACACTATCTGCAGTAATATCATTATTTTAAGTTGTAGGGCTATAGATAGCTGCTAGAGCACTAACCGTTCATGTTGGAATACTTAGCTTATTCTTCAAAATCTGTAAGGGATGAAGCGTTTTATAGGAAATACTAACTTTAAGCATAAAGGTTGGGAAACATTAGGCTACGTATATGCTGTTACAGGTCTCTTTTGTACTTCATGGAAACAGAGCTGGGTGAGCTGGGAAGACTCCCTAGTCTCCCAAGCCTCTTAATTTTAAACCCTTGAAATATAGGTCCTATATCAAGCTAAGTTTTACCAAGTCCTTGATCACTTGAAGCAGAAGCAGAATAGCATGTGCAGGATTAGTGAATAGAACCAATTGGATGCACTTCAGAACACCAGAAGGATGCGAGAGTAAAGCAGCCCCTGGGCAATATGCGAGGCTCAGCGACGACGTCTGCAATGCGGACCGCCTTACGACCAGGGCCGATCCACGAATGACCTGCATTACAGAGAATGTCCTGCTTTAAGAAGTAACCGCCGTGTTATGGGGTGGCGAATGCGGGAAGACTACGTGTTTCAGATGGCTCAGAGGTCATGTCTGGACACGACGTGGAGGCTTCGGCTTGAAGACAGGCGTTTAAAGCATTAGATTAGGCATTGGGGAGCGAAGGGACGTCGTAATGCTCTGCGCTTGTAGGTATTTGAAGGGTGCGCACCGCTCGTCGCAGCCCTGCGCTGAGTTTTGAATGATCTTCCTAATTTTCTGATTCTGCGACGAGCGAGTAGTATAGAAAATTTACGCTTCTTACCTTAAAGTCGATTTGGTCAATTACCTAGGTATTTTTGGTCATTCTGTATCGTTTATTCACCACCTCTGCAACCTCTATAACTCGCACCCCACTGTGGGCATCCATCGCCCTATTAGAAGATACCGTATCCCTGGTCCCGTCTTCCCGCCCGTAAACACGAGCTTATCGATAAAACACAATGTCGGCACTGGTGGTGGCACGACAAGGCAGTAGCGGGGAGCGAAATAGGGGTGTGAGCCCAGACGCTAGCTACAAATCCCCTAGACAACCAATGGCAGACGTCAGATGCGCTCTGGCGGAAGCATTGCCCATATTGGAGCCCGATGCACTTGTACCACCTCGACCAGACACACCAGAGACACCTTCTCCAGCCTCTTCCGCGAGAAACAGCGCCTGTTATGGTTTCTCAAGTGTATATATATCAACACCAGAATCATCTCCCGTCTCCACGTCCTCGTCCAGATCGGGACATTATACCACAAGCTCCCGCTCCCCCGCCGCTGTCAACAATCACACCAACAACAATAATACTAGTAACAAAGCCCGTTACACGAACTCCCCCTCACCACCAAGATCACGAAGAACAAGCAGTGCAGTCTCTAACCGATCCCACCCCGAGCTGCATGCCGCCCGTCTCCAGAGGTCAGCAACTCTCTCGGCTCAGACCCCAGCTAGGAAAGAGTCTATAAGAGAGACAAAGGCCAATCATCCGAAGAGGCGCTCGCTCTCGTCCATCGCATCTACCGACTCTACGCCTGAGCACCCAGGCTCCAACCTGACCAAGATGGACGACAGGTGGATCATCGTCCAACAGAAAACATTTACAAAATGGTCAGTCGCTAACCCTCGCTGCCTCGTCTAAGACAGTGTTTCTCTCTCTATACCAACTTGACCACGAGGACTTACACGATTGGAATGCTAGGCTCAATACGAAAATCGAACCGAGGGGAGTGCAAGTCAAAGATCTAGTTACTGACCTAAGCGACGGTGTAAGTGCTTCTGCTTTCATGTTACATGTCGTGCTGTGCTTTATTGTCCTATACTAACCGAGGGTTGCATCTGCAGATTCTCCTGATACATTTACTAGAGTGTTTATCAAACGATTCGCTAGGGAGATATGCCGCCAGACCGAAACTACGAGTTCAGAAATTCGAAAATGCCAACATAGCGCTTAACTATGTAAAATCAAGGGGCATCGCCATGATCAACATCGGCGCCGAAGACATCGTCGATGGCAACAGGAAGATTATCCTCGGTTTAATATGGACCCTCATTCTACGGTTCACCATTAGCGACATCAACGCAGAGGGCATGACAGCCAAGGAAGGTCTCCTGTTGTGGTGCCAGCGGAAAACCGCATGCTACGACGAGGTGGAAGTTCGTGACTTTAGTGCCAGCTGGAACGACGGCCTGGCGTTTTGCGCATTATTAGATATACACCGACCAGACCTGATTGACTATGACGCACTGGACAAGAGCGATCACCGTGGGAACATGCAACTGGCCTTCGATCTCGCTCACAAGGAGATTGGTATCCCCGCTTTGCTGGACGTCGAGGACGTATGCGATGTGGCCAGACCCGACGAGAAGAGTTTGATGACTTATATTGCCTACTGGTTCCACGCCTTCTCCCAAATGGAGAAGGTTGAGAACGCCGGTCGACGTGTCGAGAAATTCGTGAATAATATGCAGGGGGCATGGGAAATGCAAAGCGCTTATGAGAGGAGGATGGCCGCATTGTTAAAGCAGATCAGAGAGCAAATTGAAAAATGGCAACAAGCCGAGTTTGAGGGCACCTATATAGATGCCAAGCGACAGGCTGGCGAATTTGCATCCCACAAGAGAGGCAAGAAGAGGGATTGGGTTGCTGAGAAGAGCGACTTAGCAACACTTCTCGGAAATATTAAAACCAAACTAGGCACATATCGACTTAGGGCATACGAACCACCACCGGAGCTGTCTCTCGAGACTATGGAAACAGAATGGGCGAACCTGACGAGATCAGAGAGGATGCGCGGTCAATTGATCAATGAGACCATCAGAGAGTAAGTTGTACTAAGACTGCTTACTTCCTTGGAAGCCTGACTAACAGCAATACAGCATCAAAAATGCCCTTCGTAAATCGTTTGCAGATAAAGCCAACGACTTTGCTTTGGCTCTCAACACAATGCAAGTAGCCCTTTCAGGACTTGAAGGAGAAGTAGAAGACCAGCTACTCCATGTAAGGAGGCTCAGCAGCAGCTTGCCCCCTCTTGATGCTTATCTCGAGAAAATCGCTGCTGTTGACGAGCAGTGTCGAGAGGCGAATATCGAAGAAAACGATTTTACTACTTACGCGTACGACGAATTATCTTACGAGCTTGGGCTCGTCAAGTCTTCGGTCCAGAAAAAGTTAGCGTTCTTAGATAACCAGATGGTCGCCCGAAGCATGACGAACTTGACACCGATCCAACTGGAAGAATTCGAGTCTGTATTCCGGCATTTCGACCGGGACGACACAAACTCACTCTCCGAGCTCGAATTTTCAGCGGCTCTTGCGTCCCTTGGCCTTGTATTCAGCGAGGACGAGATGCACGACTACTTTCTCGAAACATCACATGGTCGCGACAGAGTTTCCTTCGAGCAATTCATCCGTTTCATGGTCGATGTCACTGAGGATCAGAACACAGCCGAGCAAGTATATCAGTCATTCCGCGAGGTCGCTGATGGGAAACCCTACGTCACTGAGATGGATCTCCGGCACTCCCTCGTCCCCGACGAGGTCATCGACCAATTATGTAGCATCGTACCCCTCCACCATGGCCCCGACATGGCGGAGGACCGCGGCGTGCCGCAGTACGACTATATTAGCTTCATGGAGAAACTCATTTCGCCTGGTACAGAGGCTGCTTTACAAGACATTACGAATGGCAGAAGCAGCCCTACTAAGAAGTCGAATGGCCTTCACTGATATAACTAAAGAAAAAAAAAGCTAACTCTGTTACGCTATTGCTCTAATCTATCCTGCTCACTTGACACAAACCCGCCTCTGAATATAGTAGACAACACTCACCTCTGCCATAGGTTTGCAACCTCGGTCTTTACATAATAATACCCACCGTACAAAATAATCATATATCCTAATCATAGACTGAAGGGAAACAAGACGCCTTCACGCGTTCCCGCTAGGTCTGTCTATGCCCCTCGGTCTTTAATGGCTGGCTAGGCTACTACTAGACCACCGACATTCCACTTTCTCTCTTTTTTCGTTACATACGACAGCATAGGAAGCCGGGGAAAGAGCGCTGTCGTCCCAATTTTGGTCTCCCCCTTCTCTACGTACTCCATTTTGTGTTTGGTCATAGGGTTCTCTATAGCATTGATCGGGGTGTTCCTCTTTCTCTCTCTCTTATATCTATCTTTTGTGTCTCGCATTGGGAGGGAGGGAAAATTCAGGAAGCGGGGACGGATTAGGGTTGGGAGGGAAATTGAGAATATGCTCTCTCTGAAATTGTTCTTTGTCTTCCTCGCTGACTGGCAGACTTGTCTGTCTTTGAGTTTGCGTTATATAGACAGACAGGCAGGCGAGCAGACACCGAGGCACGTTTATAAAGCTAGATTTACACACGTAATATATTCCATCCATACACATCTGTGTCTGCGTTCTATTTAAGGATAAAATGTTGTATGAGAGAGATTTGAAGATCGATTTTGCAGTGGCTATCGTGCTCCGAACACATCTTACTAGGTACTCAATAGTAAATACGAATACATCAGATGCGAAAGCAATCAACTTAGCCCCAAAAAGTCTATAAATTCCAATATACCTCTCATAAAACAGCCAGCTAGATTCCCAAGATCCGTAAAACCTCCGTAGTAACTTTCAGATAAACACCCGACCCATGCAAATGCCCCAATTAAGTCCAACCGGGTTTCCGGCCCTACTCTAACAGATAGACCTACAACTTTCACCGCCAGCCGTAAAAATGACTGTCACCCTTGAGGTGAATGATCACTCTTTAAACGCGTTCATATCTTTCAGTGCGCCCGCCAGCCTCCTGTAATCCCGCAGGAGTTCTAGCACCTCGCCGAGTCTCAAGTCCGCCGGGTTCTGCAGCTCCATGAAGCGCTTCTTTGGCGGGTCGATTTTTGGCGCCTCTTTTGGCGGTAGCGCGGCAGCGATGTCTGGGAAAGCCTACGCACAACGGGTTAGTGCCGGATTCAATAGAAGTAGTTAAAAATAAGGGCAATCATACCGTCGCCAGGTCTCCACCTTCCGCCGTCTTACCCACGGCATCTTTTGCGTTGGGTGGTGGTGTGGGAGCAGTCGGCGTTCGACCGAAGCCTCGTATCATGCCCATGCTGCTAGAGAACCTACTAATGGGATTCAAAGAACTGCCGAGGTTGCGCATAGACTCGACTAGAGCTGGGTTGGAAGTAGCCGCAGGGGGTGTTTGGCTTAGCGGTGAGGCCTTCTCTCTGTCTTCGGCGAACAACACCTTTTTTGCGCTGCTCGTGCTTCGGCCACTGCGAATGCTATCTGTGCTGTGATCCCGCACGCCTCTCTTCCCTGCGACTAATGAGAAAAGTTTATCATCTCTGCTAGCTGGGGATTGATCGACATCGTCGCGATGCGATGACAAGATGGAGTCGTCTAGGGACATATCGTCCTCAGGGGGTGGCGTTCCTACTAATTTGCGAGCATCATCCAATGTGCGCGGTACGATAACTTCGCGCCCATCAGCCGAGCTGTCGCGGAGCTTCCCTAGCAGAAACCTGTAGCTTTCATTTAGACTGTTCCCGATGGTTTTGATGCCCTGGTCCGCGGTGTAAAGGAGTGTGTCGCTCGCCGTTCCTATAGCCTGAGCAGGTGTCTGAATAAGATCACTTAACCTGCGACGCTGGACTGCAGCTCGAAGACTGCTAGCCGTTTCCGCCGGTCTCGTTCCTAGTGCATTCTCAGGGGTCGCAACTACTGGGCTGGAGGCAGCTGTAGACAGACCAGCCGTGAAGGCCGGTGGGAAAGTCTCCGTTCTAGAAATTCCAGGTTTGGTCGGCGTTATAGATGCCTCCTCCGCTCTCAAGCTAGCTAAGTCTACCGTCTGCAGAAACGTTATCGCTGCTTCTAGATTTGTTAAACAGTACGCGGCCTCTCCTTCAACCTTTTCCTCCCAGCGGAATCGTTGAATAAAGTTGGAGTCGCTGATGACATTGAGGTTCTCAGGGGGCATTGTTATCAGCGTGTAAATTAACATGGGCATAATTTCGTCAGCTGAGGAGGAGGGGTGGAAATACGACAAGGTATCGACAATACTCTTATGAGTAGCTTTGAGACAATTAAGCTTGCCCAGCGGATATCTCTTCTGATTCATGGCGGTGAGATCTTTCCGCGCTTGCTCTAGGTGCTCCTTAATTTCTTCAGTCTTCTTCGCCACCGCCTCAGGTCCTTCTTCTGAAGATTCCCCCAAATCAACGCCAAGATCTGTCGGGCCAATACCTACAACGGCCAGCGCAGCGGTCTTAGACCTTAGTTTGTCGTCTTGTGCTTCGTCTTGCGTAGTTCTATGGCGATATATCCGATCATAGATACCCTCGCAGAGCCGTCTCTCAACTGCTTCTTCCAATAGAACTTTCTTTTGCTCGAGAGCCCTCCTCGCCCGCTTCCTATCAGCGAACTCTTCGGCTGTAAGCATTTGCTGTTCTTGTTCCTGTGTCTTAGCTTTGTCTTTGGACCCAATCGAGGCGGCCTTCGCACGCAACATGCTCGCCGCCGAGGCTCGCGATGAGCTGGCAACACTCAGGGAATGTTCTCGGGTTTGTCGAGTAGCAAGGGATGCGATGTGGGTTTGTATATGTTGCGCAGCTGTATGATAGAAATCTTGAAACATTCTTGCGAGGTTGTCAATATTAGGCGGCGATGGGTGGACTTTGGCGGATAAAGAGTCGATAAAACTGAAGGACACGACCAGTTAGCTCCCTAGTTGCGCCAGCTCAAACAACAACAGCAATTTTGCAACTCACTTGTCCGTCATGCTCACCAGCTCTATCGGAATGATGCCCATATCGACTGATGCTCGCGGGATTTCCACCTCCCCCTCCTCCTCGGCAGGCCCGGACTCGAAAGCATCAGGCTTCTGCTCTTGTGCCCCTCGTGAGCTATCCTGAACCACAACTTCAGGAGTCATTCCTTTCTGTGATGTATCCGTCCTTTGAAGTCTGCCTGAAGAGCTATCTGTTGTGTCTAAAGTAGACGGGTGTGGAAGTGATCTTGTAGACCTTGGGGGCGCAGGTCTGGGCTCAGAGCCCTTGGAGACTGATGAGGATGACATGTAGGTCCAATCGATGACGCTGAGAGTAAATGTAGAACCAGCTGCAAAAATAAAGGGGCGATCGGTCGAGCCTGAAGCAGCGAAAACGCGCGTAATGCTGGAAAGGTTGGTGGTTCCTGCCTTTTCACTTTCGATCACTAGTGTTACGTTGAGCTTGCTTGGCTCCGAAGGAAGACCGGAACCACAGGTATATGATCTAATGAACTTGTCATTCCAGCTCCGTGTTACCGAGTATAGGATCAATCGGCAGGAAGGGTGAGAAGTATGCAATTATAAGACAAAAGACGAGACGTCTTGGAACTCATATGTGTAGCTCATTAATAATAATATAATAAGTAGATACCTAGATTATTTGTCTAGTCTACAATGTAAATAGGTCCTACTCTGTACATACTGTAAGTAGTTAAAGGGTGAGTTGAGTGGAGTAAGAACACGAACGCGGGATGAACTCTCACTTCATGCATTTGCGCTAGGTTGTGTCGCACATACGATACAGCACCAACCTATGTAGGTAGGTACCCTTTTTGTAGCTTCTGTGTGTAAGCATAGAACAGCCCCTAGCACAAGCTAATGAGCTGCTATCGAACCCAGCCTAAGATGGGTTAGGCTGCCAGATAAGACCTACAGTAAAGTACCTAATTAGCATCTGCCTATTTTGTACCTACCCTCAGCCGTACTACGAAGCAGTATGAAACTAGAGAAAATATATAGCTTAAAGATAAGATATATCTCCAGTTTCTTATTTATTTAAGCATAATTCTATGTTATGCTGTATTGAGACAAGATCAAGTACACTCAGATATGGCTGATCATGCAAGGCATCCTTACGCGCCTTATCTAATAAAACAGCCTCGGTAGCCTAGTGTCAGCTATGGTGCATCCGTTTTAGGAGAGCCTGGGATTGGTACTTGTGTGTGTTCTGCTACGAGATGCTTTCCAACACGCTGGTTTCTTGTAAAAGCGCAGTACTGCGTAGATAAGTGCTGTCGTAAACCAAGGCTGGTATGCCAGATCGGAACATCTTGTCCAATGCCGAATCGCCATCACACGCTACACAGATAGGTGCACTAGGTCACCTGCTGTCCCCTCTGCTCGGCCACGCGATGCCTATACTTTGGGGACACTGTGGGGAGGTACCCGCACCGCCCAACCAAATCCATCCAATCATCCCAACTGCCTCTAGCGCAGCCTCTAGTAGGTAGCTCTAGGTAACTAAACCCCGGTCCCTGCCATTCCCGTCATTCCTGCTGGTCATCGTCATCCATCCTACCTCCTTCATATACCTACATAGACAATCATTGCTACCTATTTATCTACCTCTTCTTGCCATACACGAACAGACTCGCCAGGCAACCATCAATATCATATCTTATTACTTTAGGTACTTTATTAGTACTTCTTCCAACGTATGTTTCTATATCCTTAACCCAACCGAGTGATTCATTTACACCCAACCGCCCGCTATTCGCCTTCATACTACCTAATCCCGTGGCTGCCTGTCTGGAGACGGTCACTATGATATTGAACCGGAGACGGTCTGCATCAACAACTTGCGATTCGGCTGGTCGCCTCACCGCCAATCTTCTCTTATCCTTCCTAGCATTATCCGCCTCTCCCGCAGTCGCCTCCGTATCAAACTCCGATTCCATCTTCCCAGACAGTCCGATATTAGCTCCTTTGGTGCCGGAACCTCCTGCTCCTGCTGAACACACCTTTGTATGCTACCCCTCGTCTGAAAAGCTGCAGTCCTATCGCTAATCGCGTCTTCTGTTTAGACACTTCGCCATATCCTCCATCACGGTACCTACCGTCACCCCGGTCTTCATCGAAGACAAGATGTTCGACGTCCAGAGGCTCAGGTATGGCTCGCTGCCGAGGACTCCCACCCACGCGAACGAATCACGGCTCTCAAGGCGAAGAGTCGTGCCCAAAAGATAGAACGTCTGGTTGATAGGCGACCAAGCACCGTGGATCCCTTAGTTGCTGAAGCCCGTGAACGAGGTTACGTGCTCGCGAGCTCCCCGTCCGCCTGGACCATTGACGATGTCCCGGCCCCTGATGTTACCGACAAGCAGACGGTCCTTACCATGGCCTTGATAGTGGCAAATGCCTATGTTGACTCTCCTGATCAACCGGATTGGGAAGAAGTGGGAGAGCCGTTCAACCGAACCGAAGATTTTGGCTGGGAGACTGATGGGCTCCGTGGGCACATATGGGGAGATGAGACAAACTCTACCATCGTCATCGGCTTGAAAGGCACATCGCCCGCCGTTTTCGATGGTGAAGGAACAACAACAAATGACAAGATCAATGACAATCTGTTTTTCAGTTGTTGCTGTGCACAGCAAGGGCAGTGGACGTACAAACAAGTTTGCGACTGCGCTACGGGGACCTACAGCTGTAATAACACTTGTGTCCGACAAGCCCTACGCGACGAGAATCGGTATTATCAAGCTGCTAGAGAGCTTTACAATAATGTCACCGAGCTTTACCCAAACTCTAACATATGGGTTGCCGGCCACTCTCTTGGTGGTGCTGTCAGCTCTATGGTTGGCCTGACATACGGCATACCCGTCGTCACATTCGAAGCCGTACCAGAAGCACTAGCAGCCTCGCGTCTCGGACTGCCTACGCCTCCCCACGGCGATCCTGGGTTTCCTCAGACCCGCCAATATACGGGAGCGTACCACTTCGGGCATACTGCCGATCCCATCTTTGTTGGCACTTGCAATGGTGCTACTGCCTCATGTTCATATGGTGGCTATGCCTTGGAAACGGCTTGTCATGCCGGGTACGAGTGTACATATGACACTGTAGCTGATCACGGTTGGCGTGTGGGCATTGGCACTCATAAAATCCGCTCGGTCATTAACGACGTAATCAAGAAGTATGATACTGTCCCAGAGTGCAAATACACCCCGGAGTGCCGAGACTGTGCATATTGGAAAATGTATGAAAGCAACAGCACAGACGGGACAACGACAACTACAAGCAGCTCGACCACCTCGAAGACTCGCACCCGGACAGCGACCTGCGAAACTCCCGGCTGGTGGGGATGTAACGATCAGACAACAACAGGCACCATTACGTCGACTACTTCTGAAACTACATCAACATCGACATCGACTTGCAAAACTCCTGGTTGGTTTGGATGTAAAGACAAAACTACGACGACGGCTACTACCACGAAGGCAACATCTTCGCAAACAACCCCTACTATTACGTCAACGACAACTTGTGCTACGCCTGGTTGGTTTGGGTGTAATGACGGGACTAATGCAACATCTTCCCAAGCTACTATTTCCGGTACATCAACAACCTGCGCCACGCCAGGTTGGTGGGGCTGCAAAGATGAAACTACTGCAACTACGACCACAACATCACAATTTCATGAAATTACATCGCCGCCTCCTCTCCCCGTACCGTCTTCCCCGGGACAAGCGCCAATAACCAAGCCGCTTAAGTCTCACTGTGTCACTAGATATTGGTATGGGCTATGCAAAGAGTGGACACGGTACAGCGAAGAGGACGCCGTCGAGAATTGGGACAATGACGAGATATAATGAGGATTCGTTACAGGCCGGGTTGCTTTTACAGTTGGATTGCTCTTGTACATAATAAACCTTAGAAACCAAACAACACAGCACGAGTGGGCTCGTCCGAATCAATGCATGTCTTTGACAATCTATCCGGCTACCAATACCATGATTGTCAAGCACAGGCGAAACGTATCCTAACGCAAACCTAACTTTTCAAATTGTCCATAGCAAGTATCTTCTCTAATGGCTCATGACAGCGGCTTGTCTAAGTAACTAACTATCAGACTATGCCTTGCCCCTACCACGTTATTTCCCCTCAGTGGTACTAGCGGGTCTATTTGCCATCCCAGTGGCCCACTGTCCTCCTATATACAACAGCTATCTAAATAGCACGAGAAACCCAGGGCAACCATAATTTACCACGTATCTTTTTTTTTCCGTATACCGACACCCCCTATTCACATTCCCGTTACACCATAACCCTCTACCAAGACTCCAAGCCCTTAAGCACGCATCCCTCGCCGCCCTCCTCGCGCACGACAAGGCGGCCGATGGTATACACAGTCTCGCCCTCCTCGCGCAGGGCCTGCGTAGCGGCATCGACCTGGTCGGCGGCGACGACGGCGACCATGCCGATGCCGGTGTTGAAGGTGCGCGCCATCTCGGCGGGCTGGACGTTGCCGGCGGCCCGGAGCCAGCGGAAGACGGGGGGCAGGGCCCAGGCGGCGACGTCGATCTCGGCGGCGAGGTGCGGCGGCAGGGTGCGGGGCACGTTCTCGGTCAGGCCGCCGCCGGTGATGTGCGCGAGGCCCTTGAGGTGCGGGAGGGCCTTGAGGACGGAGCGCACGTAGATGCGGGTTGGCGTGAGCAGGGACTCGCCGACGCTGGGGGTCGGAGTATCAGTTGATGATGAGGATGCCCAAGGCGCGGGGGCGGAATACGCGAGGTTCTCGCGGGCGAGGATGCGGCGCACGAGGGAGAAGCCGTTGGAGTGCACGCCCGAGGACGCGAGGCCGAGCAGGACGTCGCCGGGGCGCATGGCGTCGAGGCGCGGGAGGCGGTTGCGGGGCAGCATGGCGCCGATGGCGGCGCCGGCGGCGTCGTAGTCGTCGTCGCGGTACATGCCCGGCATCTCGGCCGTCTCGCCGCCGACGAGGGCGCAGCGCGCCTCGCGGCAGCCCGCGGCCACGCTCTCGACGAACTGCGCCGCCACCTCGGGCGCGAGCCGGCTGCAGCCGAAGTAGTCGAGGAACATGAGCGGCTCGGCGCCCTGCACCACGAGGTCGTTGACGTTCATGGCCACGAGGTCGATGCCCACGGTGCGGTGGTCGCCCGTCGCCTGCGCGATCATGAGCTTCGTGCCCACGCCGTCGATGGCGCCCACCATGACCGGCGCGTCGCCGGTGAAGCCCGCCTTGGCCAGGTCGACCTCGCCGCCGAAGCCGCCGATCTCGGCGTCCGCGCCGGGGCGGCGGGTCGAGCGGACGGCCGTGCGTATCCGTTCCACGAGTTGGTTTCCGGCGTCGATGCTGACGCCGGCTTGTGCGTATGTGAGGGCCTCCTTCGTGTCGGCTGTGGGCTTGAACGCCCTGTGCGCTATGTCTTTGCGATAGTACATGTCTTTGAACTGGATGTGCTTGACACCCTCATAGGCCTTGTCTACCGCTGCTCGCAGGCTCTCGCTAGCCGTGGCGCTTGCTGCTATGACTCTACCGCCTGCTGTCTGTAGCTTGCCGTCTGCTAGTTTGGTACCCGCGTGGAAGATATTGACGGCTGGGGGCGGGGTCTGGATAGTGATCTCGTCACCCTTGGCATAGGACTCGGGGTAGCCACCAGCGGAAACAACTACTGTGGTACTGAATTCATTTTTAATGTTGATAGATACGCTGTCGAGGTGGCCTTTTGAGCAAGCCAGCATGATCTTAGCTAGATCTGTGTCATCGGATAACAGGGGTAAAACTGTTTGGGTTTCCGGATCGCCAAACCGCACATTGTACTCAAGTACTTTGGCTCCGGAAGACGTAATCATAAGGCCGGTGAAAAGGATACCCTTAAAGGGCATTTCATCTTTCCGCATACCGTCGATCGTAGGTTTTATAATATCGCGGTCGATCTGTGCCACGAGCTCTGGTGTGGCAATGTTGGTTGGTGCATAGCAACCCATGCCACCTGTGTTGAGACCCGTATCGCCTTCGCCGATTCTCTTGTGGTCTTGAGCAGGAGGAAGAGATTTAATAGTATACCCGTCGCTGAAAGTCAGGATACTCAGCTCGTCACCAGTTAGAAATTCTTCAATGACGACCTCATCACCAGCAGAGCCGAACTCCTTGTTAAGCATGATATCTTTAAGTGCGCGGTGTGCCTCATCTTTTGTTGCGGGGATGATCACTCCTTTTCCAGCTGCGAGACCACTTGCCTTGATAACAACGTCGTGTTGGACAGTATCAAGATATTGACGAGCCTTCTCGTAATCAGAGAAGTTCTCATAGGCGGCAGTTGGGATGTTATATTTCTTCATGAAATCTTTAGAGAAAGTCTTGCTACCCTCCATAGACGCGGCGGCCTTAGAAGGGCCGAAGCACTTGATGCCGGCATCTTCGAAGAAATCCACGGCACCAGCAACCAGAGGCGCCTCTGGGCCGGGGACGACGAAGTTGATGTTGTTCTTTCTTGCCAGGTCTAGCAGTGCAGGAAAGTCTTCGGCAGATACTGAAGTGTTGTTGGTGGTTTTCGAGCACGTCGCCGTGCCTCCGTTGCCCGGAACTGCTATTATGGATTCAACCAAAGGAGATTGGCTCAGCTTCCAGGCAATGGCATGTTCCCTGCCTCCATTGCCTATCAGCAGAACGCGGAGAGAGTTAGGCTGTAAACCCATAGCTGATGTATGAGAAATACGTCGATAGCGTGGCAGATTGAATTAGACAGGCAAATCCGAAAGGGGATTATCCGATCTGGTAAATAGCGAGTTACCTTGAGAATCGTCTCCCTTCCTATCAGACTTCAGTATGTAATAGACAGGTTACTGCATTAACGGTAAAGTCTTTTTGTTGTTTAATGACAAGATCTCTACAGACCAGCACCAAACGTGAGCTTAGGTAAAAAGAAACCACTTTAACTAGTTGGCTGACGATGTCGGACCGAGCCCGCGAATATCCTCAAATTTTTTGCGCGCGACTGGTAAAATGCCCCTCCAATTAAGTACCTCCCTACCTCAAGTACCCCTCCCCCGCAGTGCTCAGTGCTGCACCAAGTGCTCCATTGCTGCAGCCCGATAAGCCGATAGGCACCAGTGGATCAGCCTGTGCTTAGGGCAGGGGTCCCCTGTCGTCGTGGCACTGCATCTCGACTTGAGCCTCGAAGCAACCCAACTACATATCATCCAACACCCATTGCCAGCACCACCTAGACACCCTGTAATAACAGAATCATTTCTCTACTCCGTATACTATTCATCATATAAATATTGGGTAAAGAGTCGGGAACACGGCCAACATGCTCTTCATTGGCCTTACCGGGTCTATCGCAACTGGCAAGTCCACAGTATCATCCATTCTTTCATCGCCGCCTTATTCCCTGCCCATCATTGATGCCGACATTATTGCACGAAAAGTCGTAGAACCCGGTACTAGCGGTTACAATGCCATTGTTAGGAACTTTGGTCCCGAAATACTAGTCCCTGTCTCTGACTCCATGCCTGAGAATGGAGTAGACGGGAAAGGCAGACCATTGAATCGCCCAGCGCTTGGTAGGCGTGTATTTGGGGACGGCGAGGAACAGAAGAAGGACCGGGCCGTGCTTAATGGGATCGTCCATCCTGCGGTGCGAAGTGAAACCTATAAGGCTATTCTACAAAATTATCTAAAGGGAAATTGGGCCGTGGTGCTTGACGTCCCCTTGCTATTCGAGAGTGGCTGGGATAAGCTATCAGGGGTGGTCATGGTTGTCGCAGTCAAAGATCCAGAGTTACAGATGAAGAGACTGATGGAGCGTGATCCCCACCTCAGCGCCGAGGATGCACAAAACCGCGTGCTCAGCCAGGCAGACGTTAGACTTAAAGCGAAAAGATGTGAGGCGAGAGGGAAGGGAAGGGGAGTGGTTGTGTGGAACGATGGGTCTCGAGAAGAGCTAAAAGCAAATATCGATGCTTGTCTGCACGAGATCAGAAAAAGTAGCCCGCCGTGGTGGAACTGGCTGTGCCTTCTGTTCCCTCCATTGGGTGTTGCGGCAGGAGCCTGGACATACTGGCAGAACATCCAGATAAACCAAAAATGGAAGGACCTGGAGCTGAAGGAGAAAGCGAGCCTCTAGGTACCTGAGGTAGGTACCTAGGTAGGTATTAGATTGTTAGATTTCACATCCCATTAGCACTGGTATTGGAACAAACAAGCGAATATTACCTATCTACTTGGCAGGTAGGTAAATTAGATACCTACCTATTACCTACATACTACTACTTAGGTACTTTGGCCCACCACCATTGCTGTCGCCCTCTTTATAATTCTCCCCCTCTCCCATTTGGTATTGTCTAGGTATTGCCATCCTCCAAATTGTTATTACCTCGATTATTCGAATATTCAATGAGCTGACTACCCACACCTTGCATTCACCCTACACCAGCCACTTAATTAAGCAAGGCAGAATAGAGGTAGAAGCCCAATTCAAGCCAATAATTGTTATTAATATTGCCAGTCATCACACATTCAGGCGGTGACCTGGCAATACAGCAACTTTCTACCTTATTTAAGCCCTCCTCTCTACTTTATCTAAAATCTCCTCTCTCAGCTTTTTCAACAACCTCTGTCATCTTTCCATCTCACTTTACTCACCAGTGAATCTTCTCATACCCCTAAACTTCACACCTTTTCAAGAACCGCATACCTAACACATCGTACATACTTCCAACATATCACCAGCAGACAACATGCCGCCGCATTCTTTCTCTGAGTGGATGGTAGGCCAGAATTTGAGGGGCCCGAGGAGACCTAATCAGATTCGCCGTGTTGTGTCCTTTGAGGTTCTCACAGACGATGAATCTGGCACTGATTTCTACAAAATCGCCGTACCTAGAGGACAGCTAGCGCAGCGTAACAATGCCCCAGTTGCAAGACGACCCGTCAAATCAGCCCTTAAGCAACCTTCTTCCATAACCTGGGACTCACAGACAGAGGCCAGCACCGATATGAATGAGGAAACCAGCGGGGATGAGGAACTTTCGGACGAGGAGCCAGACCTGGAGTGCCCATGCTCGAAGAATTTTACGAAGCGAATGAAACTAAAACAAACGAATCAGGCGAATGGCAAGGGAAAGAAGAAGTGCCCTCACGCTGTCTCATCTGCAGAGGAAAGCGAGGATGACGTTCCCGCCGCTGTACACACGAAACACCAAGCCAGGCATTCGAAGAAAAGAGTATCCTTCGCTGACACATCACCCGAAGAGAGCGAGAGTGAGGCTAGTCCCGTCAAAGCCAAGCCTCAAGCAAAAAAGGGCAAGAAGAAAAGTGCGGCTGTCCTACCCGCCTCATCTAATGAAGAGAGTGAGAGTGAAGCCAGCATTGTTGAAGTGAAGCCTCAGCCGAAGAAGGATAAGAAGAAAAGTGCCGCTACTGTACCTGTTTCTTCCGCTGAAGAAAGCGAGAGTGAGGCCAGCGCGATCGAAGCAGCACCGCAAGTAAAGAAGAGCAAGAGCAAAAGTGCTGCTACCGTTTCTATATCCTCTGGAGACGAAAGCGATAGCGAAGCCAGCGTTGTTGAAGCGAAGGTCAAGACGAAGAAGGGCAAGAAAAGCACCGTATCTATGTCCATGGCTCTGTCATCTGGAGACGAAGGCGAAAGTGAAACCAGTGCTGTCCAAGGGAAGGTTAGAGCAAACTCTAAGGCAAAGAGATCAAAGAAAACGAGTGTTCTTACTCCCGAGTCATCTGCCGGTGAAACTGAGAGCGAAGCCATTCCCGCTTCTATTTCCGCTAAACAACGATCAAAGAAGAAAAAATCGAGCGCAGAAAGCGCCAAAGACTCCAAATCCAAAGAAAAATCTACCACTAAAAGCAAGAAGAAAAAGACGACTTCTAAGCCTGTTGTGGTCGAGACTGAGTCCAGTGAGTCCAGTATCGAAGAGACCGACACAGAGACTGAGGAAGAGGCTGAGGAGGATTCGGAGGAAGAGACCAAAGCACGGTCTACGAAAAAGAGCAAGAGCACCGACAAAAAGGCTAAGGTAAGTAGCAGCAAGAAAGCAAGCAGAAATCACCATCAGAAAAAAAGGTCTGAGAAGAAGGGCCACAAGCACGCTCCAGAGCTAGAACCCGAGTTCTTGTCTGCAACTGAGCCTGAATCTGAGGTGAAGGTTAAGGTTCCCAAAAAGGTCGAGACCTTCAAGCCGGTAAAAATGACCAGCTTCCCCCCGGGTAAACCTGCCTCTGGCGTGCGTCCACCCAGCTTACTGCTCCCACCTCGATCCTCCGTGATGCAAGTGGAGCACGCAGTGGAGGCTCCTCAAGATCCACGACCGAATGCCTTCTACGACAACGATAGTAGTACTATGCGTGTCTACCATGGTCCGGCCTATGGCAACCCACACGGATCGCTTTACCCTAAGCGCCTCTACGAGTACCAAAGCCTGCCAGTCGGTGTGCCACATCCTACACAGAACCCATGGTACAATGGTTTCGCATACGACAACGCACAATTTCCTCCTCCGCCCCCCCCTCCCCCTCCTCCCCATTCGCATGTGCCACCCCAAGTAGGGGCCATCGACGAGACCAACCCGTGGTTTCGAGGCTGGGGCACTGTAGGACCGGCGCCAATTCCGGGCAGTATGCCACAGCCTCCACACTTCGCACCGACCAAGGAGAAGAAGGACAAAAACCGTCACGGTGAGCGCCATATGATGTCGCCCCCTCAATCCCACGGGTCTAGAGACCGAGAGGCTGGTTGGAACTCCAACGTGATTCCGGTTCCCTCTGTTGAGGTCACAGGGCCGGGTGGATCACCCGTCCAGGGGTCGCCGGCCGGAAGCGCCTCAGGAAGTCAGCGGGGTGCTCAGAGCGCCTCAGGCTCCAAGAGGAGCACCAAGAACTCCAGTGAGAAGAAAAAGAAAAAGAAGAAAGAGGCGACCGATGTGGATAGTCCGAATGCGACTATCAGTAATAAGCTTGCCGACCTCGGTAAAGCGCTGCAGAGAGTAGCCGCGAAAGATTCTGCCGACTTGCGCGCCAGAGAGGAGCGCTGGGGCAGTCGGAGTAGCAGCAGCAAGGAGCATAGCCCACAGCCGAACAGCGGCTGGGATAATAATGCGAACAATGCCACAAGTGCCGGCAACAATAATAATGGTAATGGTAAGGGTGGTGGATGGGACTCAGGAGCTGCACCTGCGAACACAGACGGGTGGAATAACAACACTGGAGGTGGGAACGGCTGGGGCGATGGAGATACGAACACGGGTGGTGACTCCGCCTGGGATAACGCAGCGGCTCCCGCCAGCAATAATAACAACAACTGGGAGAAGAACAGTTGGAACAACGCCAACGCAGATAATAACAGTGGACGAGGTACCAATGGGAACAACAACGGGTGGGATAACAATAACAACACCAGCAATAGCAACGCCGGATGGGGCAACGACAACAATAACGGCGGACCGAGCAACTCCAACCAAAACAACGGTAGTAACGGATGGGGCAACTATCAGGCGCATGTCGAATCCGAAGTTAATAACGACAACACCTGGAAGACTCCCACCCCGCCTGTACCCTCGCCACCCCAGGCCGGCAACGCAACCCCCATCCCCGGGACCTGGGCCAGCCCCGTCCCCTCCGTGACCAGCGCCAAAGCCCCCTCGAACTGGAGCGCCGGCAACGTCGGCGGACAAGGGTCTCCCGTGCCCAGCGACACGAACCGGGGCAACGACAAGGGCAAGGGAAAGGCCGTCGAGTCCGGCCCTAGCTGGGGAGACCAGACGTTGGCGCAGAGCTCCGGGGGCTACTGGAGCACGAAGGAGGGCCTGGCGGACATCGCGAAGGGCGTCGATAGGGGAGTGAGGGGCGCCAAGAAAGGGACGGGAAAGAATGAGTCATGGTGGTAATAGGTAGCCATTGCCGTCATCTTGCCTCGCGAATGGACGAGAAGGGGCTGAGGGGGCTGGTAGCTGTCATGTCTGCTCTCCGTGGTGTTGTTGATTCATCGTTTTAGCTGGCATTGTTCACAACATGTCGATGTGAAACCCGTGCTGGTGCATGATACCCCAATTAGCTAAATTTAATATTAATAACAGGCTTATTTTTGATAGCGGTTGTATTCATTGGTTTCCATGTCTACTTGAATTGCGTGACATAGTTAAACTAGTTATCTGTATGCAGACTTATTGTGCAGAAAGACACTTTCTCGGCTTCCTATAATGTCAAGCTGATGAGCTAAACAAGAAAGCAATCAACGTCATGGCATAGGTTCCCCTAGGCGCGGCGTAGAGAGTTATTTAGAAAAGGCACATCTTTTAGACATAGCCCTCCCATATCTCCTATAAATAGCCTGGCACTCGAGCAATTGTCGACTGGTCTATGTTATTACTAAAGGGGCCAAAATGCCCTGTCTTGTAAGTCGTCACAATGTCGTTAAATGACTCGTCCTACTTCCTGTTCGCAGAAGTTGGTAAGTGCGCAGCTCTAAGATATCACTGAAACTCTAAATAACAAAGGTTGGCAGCCTTGATGAGGCTATAAATACAAAAAATAAGCGGCAGAGACTCGTCCAAAGACTCAGCTGTAGTAGTGTAGTGGTTATCATTCTAGCCTTCCAAGCTTGAGACCGGCGTTCGATTCGCCGTTACAGCAAACTGCCATGTTTCTTTTTTTCTAACTTAGTCCTACACTCCCTATCCGAACGAGAGCTCACTGCCCAACCCATCTTTTTGTTGTTGTTATTGTTGTCGTTGTACAAGCCACAGCAAGCTGAGCTATCCGATGGCGTTCGTTATTCCACTTGTTAAAGTGCTCATAAATACCCGCCTCGGAAATGGTTGTATCGGTTTCTATTTCAAGCACTTACCTACCTACCTAACCTTACGATCCGTCCAAGCATACCCGAAACAGGCATCTGTTTCATCTGCGCCCCGTTCCATCCAAGGCAGACTCAAACACACCACCACGCTTACCACGCATGACAGGATCAAGGCACTAAACCACCAACGCGCTGCTAATACCCGGCATAAGCAACCACAAGATCTGAAAGCTAGTGTTGAGGCTCAATTGAAAAGATTAGCTGAGAAACCTCATGTTCTTCGTCAATGTGGTTGACACTATCTAGGTAGGTAATGATAGTACGGCAGCTTAGTAGCAGTAGGAATTCGCCTCAACTACCGTGTACAACTCATACGTAAATCGGGTTATGCAAGGGCCAAATGCATATGATTCCTCACTATCCTCTTGCTATCTAGGAACAAAGAAACATGCAGACTACGAAACAGTGATACTTGAGAACCTGTTGAGCAATAACACCTGATGTTATTAAGCTCCGAATGAGAGAACTAAGGCACATAGACAACAATTACAAAAGGTTTGCTTGCAGTTAGTGATTAATGCGACATTACTACGTTAAGCAAACACTATACGTACGCACCGTGGATAGTGGTTGCGTCGAATACATGATTTGTTCTAGTTCAATTGACTTCCGAGGCGGCTCGCATGTCACAAATCACCAATAGTTCGTCGATAATTACCTCTCGATTGTAGGATTGAGGGGCGAGTAACATTTCCTGTCCGAAGACTACTAACTGGCCTAATACGAGTTGACCCGGGCCCAACTGTGTATAACAGGCTAGAATCAAAGCGAAATTACAGAACGTCAATACAAAGCTTTGTGATTGCACTAGTCCGTCCTTTCGAATGCCGGGAGAATTGCAGAAGGCTAAACCTAAGGGAAAATGAAGGTGTCAAGCGAAAAGAGCTTGCATAAATAGAAAGGGGCTCGAACGCCCCACGTACTCTTAACCGGATAGCTCAATGGTGTAAATGATCCATTCTTACTCCTCATCCGACGAGTCTTCCTCGGCCTCCTCAAGCCACTTGAGGAATGGCTCAGCAGCACGGCGAATCTTCTTGGAAGTTGGAAGATCGACATACTTCTTGCTCGCCTTTGTGCCCCACTTCGTGACAACCTCCTCAGTGACGAGATCCTTATCGTATAACTGATGAAGGATCTTAACAATTTTGTCACTAGTCATCAGCTCAGGATGATCCTTGCTGAGGTTGGCCAAGAGTCGCTCGACACCGCCGAGAAGTGCCTTTTCGTGGCGTTCAGAGGTGACCATCTAAGAAATTAGTCAGCTTAGAATACCTACAAGTATGAACTGGATGGATGACCTACCTGTTTGAGCATTCCAGCACGCTTCGGGATCTGCGTAATGATGTTCTCATCGAAGAGGGTTTGCACGAGGACCAGCACGGTCTTATGCTTAGCCTCAATGCCAAACTCTTTAGCTTTGATATAGACCTGAACATCGTCGACTTTGTTAATGCTACCAGCCTTTGTAGCCTCCACCTGAATCCAATCACCCAGCGCATCGTAGACAGTGTTGCCACCGCCTTCTCCATCCTCATCCTCTTCATCGCCGCCACCACCAAGAGCCAGCTTCTGGCGAAACTGGTCTGGGAGTTGGTTTTGACGGGCCTTGACAGCTTTCTCGGACATGTCAACGGCCCATTCGTCATCGTTCACTTCGACGGGCGCCTCAATAATCTGGGCATCAGCCGTGATTTTACGAGTGAACTCGTCATCACTAGCAGCGCCGTTCTCCTCGTCATCGTTCTCAATGGAGGCATTCTCAGAGTTCTCTCCACCGCTTCCATTTCCATTTGTACTTCCATTGCCATTGCCATTCTGTTGGGCTAGTTGTTTGGCCTTGCGGGCAGCCTTGCGCTCGGCCTTGTCTTTCTTGCCACCCTTCTTGGGCTGGTTCTTCAGGATGAAGCCACTAAGCTTGTGACGGAGGTCTACGTCGGTGCGTTGACCGCAGGCTTTGCAGTCGAGCACAATATGGCCATCCTTGATGACAACATCGGTTTCGGGATTCTTGCACTTCTTGCAGAGAACGAACTTGTTGATGAAACCATCCAGATAGTCTTGTAGCTTGGGAGCATCATGACTGCCATTGATGATCCAGCGATCATCGGCTGGATCGATGTTGGTCTGGGCACCAAGCTCGAATCCGAAGTACTTGATGACGTAAGAGCCGGGGCGAGCAAGAGAGGCAGCTACGCTGCTCAGGTTGACGACGACAGTCTTGATGCCGTTACCTTTGCCTTCGATCTTGGTCTGGATTCTTTCCATCTTGTAGCGATAGAAGGCGTCGGTGACATCACGGCGAACGTTGATGAGAGCCATTTTGACGGTATTGGTACGAGAGTGGCTGGTGAAAGAGTATTGGCAAAAGTGGAAATGTTGGTGGTATTGGTCGGAGAGGACGAGTCCCTTGAGTCTAGACACACGGGAAACACGGTATAGTCATTCGTGAGCGTGGGCGAGAGGGGCAAGAGAGGGCGAAGTGAGCCAGGAGGTTAGTTATGCGAAGGGTTCCAAATATTGGACATAGGGGTGACTGGGGAACAGCTGTGAGCGTTGGGAGGCATTAACTTAGGCGATGGTATCGCGAATCGGTTCAGCCAACTGAACTTATGTTCGGATTACAGAGTTTCCGAGGTATACGAAGCGATTGCCGCGTGAGAGGGGCAAGGTGTCTAGACACAGCGTTCTTGTCGTGCTGATACATAAACAACAAGTGTATGATAAGCCCGTTTATGTGGGTGTGTGTGTAGAAATACAACCAGACAGGATTGTAGTCGAAAGACTGGTAGATGGCGGATCGTCACTACGAGGGCGATGGTGGCCTGTCTCGATGACTGGGCTGCTGGCGTCCAAGCACAAGCGCTGGGTAGTATGCCTATAGGGTCTCTAGGACGAGGTTTGCAGTTCTGTGATATTTGCCAGACGACGGCCTGGGAGAGTCGTCCAAACAAGTGTGATTGTGAACAACGGACAGAGGCCGCGTATTCCTGGAGTGTGGGAAAACAGAGGAATAGGTGTGCGAAACGCTGAGATGTTGTGCGAAGAGTGGATTTGGTGTTTTGGGGGGGTGATAAGATTGTGGTTGTGATGGGGAAAAGAGAAGATGGAAAAGCTAGAAGAAAAGAGAGCGGAGCATTTGAGGAGGGCAGTGAGGAATAAACAACGGGGCGATGGGGCTGACTTGGTAAGAATGATGGACAATGGGCGAATAGGAACGCGCGGGCGGCTTGCTCCTCACTGTGGCCTCGCTTTTGGATGCCGCTACAGCGTAGCGACCCTCTCGTACAACCTTAACTAGAGCAGTAGGCAACTAACCACTCACTGTAATATTAAAGGATGCCGCCGAGGACACCTACATAAACGCCTAGCCAAACCTTACAGGGCACCGCATGTGGCAAGCTAAGTGTGGCCCTGTGAAAAATTTATGGTGGGGACCAGCACCTATTGGCTGTCCAGCTAGGTAATCGGAGGGGCAAATGCAGTGACCAGTGTTAGGTAGCGACTTACCAGCACCTATTAATCACGGATCAGACCAAGCAGTGATTGAGCGAGCATCACTCGGAGCCGTGTTCGGAAATACGGAACAAACGAAGCTGCTGTACATTTAGGTACGGGTAGGGCGGGTGGTAAGGTAATTCATTGTTTATTCTGAACCTAGCATGATCTTAGGCAACTTGCACTATACCAAAGAAACATTTTAACATTCTGGATAGACAGGAAACCCTAAGTGTAGTAGGTACTTTTTGTGTACCTAATATATGGTGATTCGGTGTACCGAATACGCATAGTTAATGTTGCTGTATTCCTCCCTAGGCGGGTAAAAGTTGTCAGTGAGCAACTTTGCATTGTAAGCTAGCCTACTCAGCAAGGTTTTAATTCCTCCTCTTTAGCCAAGACACACAAGTAAGGTTCTACCTACCGCATCCGCGTGTACCTACATGTTACATGTATGCTTCTGCAGGCTCTATTAATTGGCCGTACCCAGATAAACACATGGAGACTGTGAAAATAAAAACCTCATGGTGACTGGCGTAAAAGGCCGTAGCACTACTATTTGATCGTGACATCTACTTAAGTAGGCTACCTATTCTGATCATCCACTGTAATCCACTGTCCAGTCGTGACCTATCATTGTAGACCACCCTAGACGTCTAACAAGAGGTCCCTTTCAGATTCGAACACCAATGTAATCATTGGGTGATGGTCAATGGGAACCATCATGCAATGCCAAAATATACAAGATGCCAGGACTTAAAAAAATTCGGTAGGAAATTCAACTACCGCTAGCTTTATGCTACCTGACTTGCCTCACGAGTAGGTGCAGCTAGAGATGTAAAGCCACCGGGACGCCTGCCTGTAACGCCAGAACCTCGCGAATTTCCACCTGATCCTATCCAGGTCTGCCAAACCTTCCAGTTCTTCGCTCGAGTGTGTGCACAAGAATAAAACAAACATGGTAGATAACGCCCCCGCTAACTTGACAACATCTGGAGACTTGACTATGAGAAACCCAAAGTAGTAGTTGGTCTCTATAGAAACCAGACACCCGGCAATAAACTGCTAAAGGCCATACCGTGGGTATACATACTACCTATGGGCTGATTGTACAACTGCTTGGATAGCAATTCTGGAGAAGTGGAGTAGATGTCCTCATCCTTGAAACCTTAGGGCAGTGGCTATAAAAGCACTCAAAAGACTGAGGGTCTTTAGAGAATTGTATTAATATAGCCGTATTTGGGATGCGTGATACCCTTAGGAGTCGTTTTTAGGCTGAGGAGGTTCAAGCCCCGCATTCTGGGCCACATTCTTCCACAAAGTCAGTTCCCTGTAGGCTCGCTCGCATTCTGTCTTGAGCTTATCATTTGAACTGCTGAGCTCCTGGATAGCTTGCTCGGTGAGCAGCTTTTCGAGTGTCCACTTCTCGATGTTCGCTGCCTCGTTCTGCTTCAGCTGCATGATGTAGGAAACCGCCCGCTGAAGAATGGATCCTTTATTCTTTTCGCAGCCAGGTACAATCTTGGCTAACTCGTTGATACCTTCGTTAATTGTCTCACGACGACGGCGTTCAACTATGAGCCAGTAAGCATAAATACTAAGGAAATGTAGTCTGTTAGAGGGCTTCACCTTCTTTGTGGTTATCTTTCCGTTGCTTATGCCATTCTTCTGAGCCTACTGCAAGCTTGGGTTGATTTGAGGACCGAGCAGAGAAAGGTGATTGAACGGGCCCAGCACCGTTCTGTTGTGATTGTTGCAGTAAATCATTTGCTGATTGGTCAGTGAGGCTATGAGGCTGTAGTATATCATGATGACTGAAGGGTGAATCTTGGTGAACTTCGGTCTCTGCGCTAGTTGTTGCGACAAAGGTGGCGTCGGTTGTCTGGGGAACATGCAAAGTTGGATACATTGTGCCTAGAGCAGCAGCAGCAGTGCTTGATGCACTGGTAGGCTCAGCTGTGGCCTGTTGCAAGGCAACGAAGTCAGCGTTAGTCGCAGCCTGCGCAGCTGCTTGCGCTGCCTCTACAGCGCTTTCGACATATGCGGCAGACGTAGGATCTGGAGCATCAAACATAGTCGCTGCGGGAACGGAGCGCTTTGAGCGTCGTGAGTCAGGTGAAGAATCAGGCCCGCTTCGTTTTCGCTTCTGACTAGGACTTGATGGGGTTGATGTACCATAATCATTATGGTGATCCGCAACAGCAGCGTCTGCCATAGCTACAAGATGTTCACGTTGGATATGTGAGAGAGGTTCGAGGAGTGTCTCCCCTTGTGAGTATCCGTTGGTATCCATTCCGAGCTAAGACGAAGATGAATTGTGACTATTTGGCGCCACGTCCCGTGGCTAGCCCTGTAGAAAACTATAGCTTAACAAATCGCGACGGGAATCACGTTGTTAAGAAGCCTAAAGATGTTAGTTGGGGAAATCTGGTCCTGATTCTGACAACTATAAACAGAGAGCTGCAACATGCTTGACTCTAGTAGAGAGCGTCAAGGTAGTCACTTGTTTTGTGCACAGGTAAGTGTTGGTCAATTAAAAAGAGTTGCTGGTGGAAAAGAAGAAGAAAAAGCTTGTTGCCGCATTCAACACCATGCGATCCACTAGAAGTAAGAGAACTAGGACCCCCGCGCGCGCGCGCGAATGAACCACGTTAGAGATGTAGAGCCTTGTTAAACTGTAACTTTGCAGGCTTGCATCTCGGATGACGACGTATTGGTTGATATTCACTTGAAGTGCATGGAGGTCTAGATGCTACACTGAGAAACATGGTCTGTTGCGCGCAAGAATGGGTATCTAGGAAGCAGGTAATGCAGAGTTTTTCAACGGGTTATGCGCGTGCGAAATAATTTAGATGGTGCCGTTAGAGGGACTCAAATGACTGGATGCGATGCAGAGTGACGATGATGGGTGGGTTCCAATCATGCGAATGAGAATGAGAGAAGATGTGAAGATGCAGAAGATAGAGTTATGGAAATATGGAAATATGAGATATGGAAAGCAGCACCGCATACCTGAAATCATGTGCCAGATCTCGTGGCTGCGCGCGCGCGGTGCTTGGATCCTTTGGGTTCGCCCGCTGCTGGTCAGGTCAGATGACTTCACGTGCTCACGGAGTGTCTAGCCTCGAATTGCGCGCTCGAGCGTATGGGGACTCCTCCAGGATGGAGAAAGTAAGTGGAAAACTTGAAAACCGCGTCGGAGTTTCCACCAAAACTGCGCGATAAAATCCGGGAAGTTGGCGAGTCTGATGGGGGGTCTTTTGCGTTATAAAAGAATGATTTGCTTCGCAGTGGAAAGGCAAGAGTGCAGCGAGTTCTGGGGAGTTGAAGGAGCAGAAGGTGGCATGCCTCAGACTCATATGACCGATGGGCGCACGGTCCAGTTCGACATCACCTAGTTTGGGTACTGGCACGGGCCACTCCTTTTTTAGCGGCAACCCAAGGTACTGTACACTGCAAGTAAGGTTGCGCACTAATTAAGTTGCCTAACGGGCCAGAAAGCATTGCGCGGGCAAAAGGTAGGTAGGTACACTACCTATGCAATCTACCTACTAATACCTACCTGGTAGCTAGGAGGCAGGTAGGTATTCTGTACACTGGTATCTATTTTGTACATGCAGGTATGTATGTAGGTATGTAGGTAGGGAAGGTAGGTAATGGGCACTGATGCACTGATGTACCCCACCACAACCTTATGGACATCTGACGAATCAGCTGACCCAGTGTTGCCCAGTGTTGTCCATTAAGAGAAGACAAAGGGGGCTGGGCGGGGTACCTTGGGTAGGTACTTTATTACACGCGTCGAGGATGCATGAGGGCGTCGGTAGGAACTTTTGCTAGTGTTGAATGTTATCCTCTTTTCTCACAACTATCGAATAGATAATTATAGCTGCAGTACTTTATCTTGTAATGCAGTACCAAACACATGAAATACATGTAGGTATGTATATAATACCCCCAGAAGGAACGGCTAAAAGAAGGGAAAAGAAAGAGGGAGAGAGAGAGAAGAGCGATAATGCTGCTAATGCTGCTCATGGCCAAGGCACCACAACGCGTCGTCTCAACCCCTGTTGAGAAAACGACTACTGCAACGCTTTGCAATACCGAGATGTTTGAAACCTGCAGCCTGGCGCATCCGTTGAAATTGCGACTGACTCTGTCGATGTAACCCCTTCAGCGAATTAATGGTGTCGTCGGTAAGCCCCTGAATGCTTGTCTCCCCTCCCTCTGCCTCACCGTGGGGGACGATGTACAAGTCCCGTGATGTGTACTCTCGTGACCGCATTTGGCTGTGCGTGACTGCATATCATTCCTGCTGGCTCCTATTCTGTTTCATTCTGGCTTCCTCATACTGCTCATACCGTGTCCTATCACCAACAACCCAACAGCAGAGCATTCGGGAAGAGCCGCTCTTGGCGCGCTGGAAAATGGACAAACCCGATGATGGTACCTTATGCTGTACTGGCCAGAACAGAGAGGCTTGCGCAAGGGGTTAAAATGAATTAAAATGTATGGCACTTGAGAAACATGGCTTCCCGATAACTGCCGAATGTTTAAAATGTCATTTATAGAAATAGAGCCGTGTAGGACACCTACTATGATATGATGTAGCGCCTATAAAGACACAGCTGACATTGTAAGTAGCTTCGATATGACCCACTATAATCGCAAAGGTGGCATAACCCACCTATCTACTCTGTACCTAATACCTGATCAAGGCTATTTTAGTAGAAGTAAATATTAGGTTTTCAAGTAAGTAGACTCCTGTATTGCATTTTCCGTAAAGCTTGACATAGAATCTCTCCTTTCTAAAGAAAGATGGGGTTCTGGAAGGCAATGGATCCTTTTCTTTTTTCTTTTTTTGGCACTGAGGCTCAAGTGGCTAGGATCTATTCTGTAATTGATTGGATCAGTGTGTTTGTCTGTCGCATTTCACTATCTCTCTACAACCAGATCAATACCTATGGCAAGATGGCCAACTAAAATCCAGTAACTATACGACAGAAACAAAACAACCTTGCTCTCTTATCGCTAGTTGATATTCTTATAATATGTTAGGCTACTATCGATTCATTAGGGCCGGAGAACCGGCGAGGATTGTTGCTTTCCTTTAAGCACGAAATCGTCTCTCTATCTCAGTCTATCTGTATATTTTAATACATGAGTAAAGCTTTACCTGACTTACTAATCATTTTGAGCTCTAGTTCTAGATTGAGTATAGCCCTTTAATTAATTCACAAACAACTCAAATATTTAGAATGCAACTGGAATACACTAGCATAGCAAACCGTCCGGTCTATTGAGGTTTCCATAACCGGAGGCACATGTAGCACATCGGGCTGTTTACTGGCTAGGGCCACCGGACCGGGGTGGGGTCCTACAGGGGAGTCTCCACACGCTCTTGCACCCCCACTACAGTCCATTGCAACCCATTATTGGAGCCGTTCTGGTAGGTACCTAACCTTGGTGTCTCAGTGCCGTAAATCGCCAAGCTCATCCCTACCTAACACGGGCCTAGCTATCTACTGTAGCTATCTAGTCTAGTGCAAGCTTATCTACTCTAGATACGACGTCACACCATCGACGACATCCGTCGCCTTCAACAGCAAACCAACCTACATACCGGCCCGCGTCCTCACAATGGGAGACCACGAAAGCTCTAAAATAGACCACGAGAACCACCTTCTACTTGTGAGGCCCATCTCTCCTAAGTTTCACCACACCCGGAGAAGATGAATAAAACATCAGGTCTCCGTCCCACTACCTATAGCCGGACATTCGCTAACGCGGACGCCTTGCGGGTGGCGTGCCTTTAGGACCAACCCCTCCTCCAGCTCCCGGTCGAGCTCCTGCGCAAGAACCTGCGGTCCGCGCGCTTCGAGGTCGAGAAGGACGGCAGCTTCGTCAAGGAGACGCTGAAGAAGACGGCCACGGACAACCTCAACGGGCGCGTCTCGCAGGGCGATGTGGTGCGGACGCTCGACTCCATGATCGCGCGCGTGCGCGGCGTCAAGCGCAAGCTGACCGCCTTCGCCGACGAGGAGAACCGCCTGCACCGCCACGAGGAGGCCCGCGCCAAGCACCTCACCGACCTGTACGGCATGTACAGCATCGACGACGTCAAGTACGAGAGCTGGAGCCGGACGCGGCTGGACCGCCTGCTCATCGACTACCTGCTGCGCCAGGGCTACGTCGACAGCGCCCGGGAGCTGGCCCAGGCGCGGGGCATCGAGCTCCTCGTCGACGTCGACACCTTTGAGCAGATGAACCGGATCCGGCAGTGCATCCTCCGCGGCAGTGTGCAGGAGGCTCTTGCGTGGTGCACCGCTGGAGATACGAAGAAAGAGCTACGGAAGATGGATGTATGTTCATACCATCAAATTATATCTTTGGATGGGATTTCTTGGCTAACATATACACTACAATAGAGCAATCTCGAGTTCATGCTGCGCTACCAGCAGTACATCGAACTCGTACGGAACCGCTCACAGACAAATCCAGACGAGGCGCTCGCCCACGCGCGGAAATACCTATTTCCATACAAGAGCACATACCCTAAGGAATGCTACAACGCCTGTGGCCTCCTAGGCATGCCCTCGAACTACGTCCCCCGCGTCGAGGCCTACAGAGAGCTCTACTCGACCGCGCGCTGGCAGATGCTCGCAGACCTCTTCACATCCACACACAACAGCCTTCTCTCCCTGCCCCCCATCCCCCTCCTGCACATCGCGCTCTCCTCCGGCCTGTCGGCCCTCAAGACGCCCGCCTGCCACTCGATCCACCCCAACTCGGCCGCGGCGCCCTCGCACCACACCAGCCTCTCGCTCGCCTCGAGCGTGTGCCCCATCTGCAGCAAGGAGCTCAACGAGCTCGCCCGCAACGTGCCCCACGCCCTGCACAGCAAGAGCCACGTGGAGCCCGACCTGCTGCTGCTCCCCAACGGCCGCGCGTACGGCAAGGCGAGGCTCGAGGAGTGCGCGAAGCAGGCCGGCTTGTCGCCGGGCGAGGTCAAGGATCTGCGCACCGGCGACGTGTACAGGGTCGACGAGCTCAAGAAGGTGTTTATCTCGTGATTGACGTGGGGCTAGTCACGCACTCACTTACTACTAATTATTCGGATCCGAAATCCGGATATTCGAATTTACGTTATCCCATCCAAGACTGCTTTATCCACTTTTGCGCCAGTAGTTTAGAATGCAAGTCGGTAACAGTTGGCGGTACTACTCGCTAATGGTTTATATATCGCGGGTTATGTTACGCAACGGTGTTCGCGGCGTCTGGGGCGCATATGTGATTATTCAGGGGGCACCAGTTTGTGTATTCTTTCCCCGGGACCGGCGTTGCACAAGATTGTAGCGCCACTGTATTTAACGAACACACCACTTCTAGTCACTCACTCGCTGGGTTCCGGTCGTACATATAGATACATATCAGTTCATGCATTGTCTATCTACTGCTTTGCCGTTCTAGGGGGTGGGACTTGGTTTTGTGTAGCATAAGTTTAGGAACTTGGTTATGTTGTAGTCTTATCCCTGAGTGAGTGAAATGAGGCAGGTATATTAGTGATAGCGAGTGAATCGCGTAGACCTACCCTTGTTAGAAACAGTAAGGCTACCAACAGACCAAACCTGTTTCTTAAGCACCCTTTTTAGGATATATAGATACTATGTTAGACCCCCAACATTATGATTAGAAAGTTCCCCAGAATCACCGATGTTTCTCCCAAGCATGAAACCCACAAAACGATCACACACGCACCTAGGTCGAAAAGCGAGAATAGAAAACAAGTATTTAAGGCAATTAGATATTGTTAACTAGCCGCGTATAGAACACGTTCCGATCCCTTCTAGCTAGTATCTGCAAAGACGGCAGAAACGGAGTACTATCTTACGACAATATAACTAAGCCTAGACACCTCGCCTATAACAATAAGTAAACGAACTTTTAGTCACTAGCACAAATCGCATAATAAACCATGTGAAAACCCCAGTTAATCATCGTAGGGACACCATTGTATTCCGAGTCCGTCTGATGTTCCTGTCCGCCTAACTTACTTCCAATACCTACACACACACACCGATAAATGGTCCAGACGCCTCGTCCCCTAATACTACACTGTACATGAACGGCCGAGCGGGGTTTCTGGGAGTAATTGACTCCCTAGCCCTGAGCCGACCGACGGAAAAAAGAGCAGAGGACCGAGAAAGAAAAAACAGATCAAACCGCCCGCCAGAGCATTACCAGACAAGACCCATACTCCGCTGACTCTACCCTCGATACTCCGGATGTTGTGCGCGAAAAAACGAACGAGCCCGTCATCGAAAACTCCTGGGAAAACTTTGCGAGACAGAAACGGAAAAGGCAACTCTTCCATTAGGATGAGGGTGGGAGTATTTGTGTCGACCCAGAACCCCTGGATATACTGACATGTCGAACAAATTCGTAACTTTTGATGAGTGATATGAACATCTCCTGACGAGAATCTGAGGGGCTAGTACCGCCGCTCGATATGGCTGTATGGGAGACTTGCTTAAAATTGGCCTTCTTACGATCTGATTGTTATTGTCGAGGAACGAAGTTTGGCCACTGGAGAGGATTGGGGATAATGCCTCGTGATAGAGGCCGAGTAGATTGGGCCGGGACTAAGTCCGGAGTATTAGGCCACGATGTTGAGGAAGGATGATGTGAGCGGGAAGAATGGTCCGACGGGTTAGAGGGTCTGGGGCGCAGTCGATGCACATTTCTAGCCAACGAACTCGCTCTCTTTCGTGATGGCACGCACGGCTGTCTCCCTTCTAAAGGATTCTATCTGGCATTAGAAGGGAAGTTGAATTGACCGAACACGCCTCCGCCTCCGCCTGGTGTCATTGGGCCCATGCCCAGCCCATTCGTAGTGTGCGACTGCGCAGCAGGAGTACTTGCTAACCCAACACTAGCAGTGCTAGGAGTACTTGGGCCGCCATTCATATGGCCGTTTGTTCCACTGTGTGAGGTGTTGTCCGTGTTTGTTGTTGGTTGTTGCGACATTAGTGGCATCTCCATACCACTGAACCCTAGGCCCCAGATCTTCCCGATGTGGTCATCAGATATTTCTCCGTTATATATCTTCTCTCGTAACTGGAAAAAGACCTTGCCAGTGAGTAGACTGTCAGAACCAGCTTGGTGAGCTGCCCCAAGACGTTTAATCTTGAGTGCCTCGGCAATGCTTTCTAAGCCAGACTTCTGTTCGAACTTCTGGAGGATCTCAGTTGTTGAGGGGTCTGTCGGAGTTACTATGCCACTGTTGTGAAGCTTGACAGCATACTTCATGAGGTGCTTGACATCGTACGTCTGAGGAAACCACTTTTTCATGACCTTGTCAAATTCGCTCTCGTCATTGGCCAATTTCGTATCCGATAGTAGTTTAGTCAAGTAACCAAAGTCGTATCCGCCGTGGAATGATAGCCACTTAACATTGTCGAAGCAGACGAAGCCTGAAACGACGAATAGTGCGGCGAATTTTTTAGGGTCGATACCATCGCGCTCGAGCAGGTTAAAGTCGATGCCGGCCTGTTGTAGCGACTCGATCGAAGCTTGGTTATACATGTCGTCCTTAAGTGCAAACTTGAAGTTGAACTGCCATGCGAGGGGAATCTGGGACTGACCCTGCCGTCTCGCATTAGGCCCGAGGTCCGAGAGGGAGCTATGTGCGCGTTCTGCAGGGGTTTCGCCGTTCTCGTTGAATAGGCTAATGCCTATCTGTATGACTTTGAGCATGTCAACGTTCACGCGAAGACACTGGTAGTGGTAGTCGCTCTTGCCCCGGAAGTTCCCCATCGGTCGTCCAACAATTCCAGGGAATTCAGTATCCTTGATTGCCAACTTGGTCAGCAAGCACAACTCACACGGTATACCAAGGTTTCAGCCCTACCATGGCGATATATGGGAAGTCTTCAGCCAAATCCATGAGCACGGCCATCTCTTCCTCAAAATTGTGCCGCCATACTTCTCGTATCCGGCCCTTGCCCCCGGCTCCTGCTCGCGCTGCCCTCTCGTTCGGTTGGCCGTGCGACTGTGCGTGGGGATGCTGTTGCTGTTGCTGTAATGCGGCGGCGTGCTGGAACCCGGTTCGGGCAGCTTGACTTGCGAAGCCCGTCTGATCACCCACTTGAAAGCTCGAGGCAGCGCTCATGCCGCCGCCCAAGCCTAGGCCATTTGTTGCGAAGGGACTTATTTGCTGTGTCAGGTACGGGGGGTTCGACAACGAGGGCTGCTGATGTGTGGCGTGTGATGTGGCGGGATGTTGGGCAAACTGATGCTGGTACGGGCCCAGAGAGGGCGGACCGCCGCCGAAGCGCGAAGGAGGCGCCATTAGTGATGCCAGTGGTAATGGTAATACTTGGTCAACTTCACGGAGTTCCCCTTGATGCTTGTATGGTAAAGGGTAAACAGTCGGTCGACATGGGAAGTGGGAGGGGGACGTAGAGGCGAGCTCGCGAGCCGGGTCACTGTGTAGGGCGTGGAGGCCAGGCTTGGCGTGAATTGCGCTGATGCGCCCGACTTCGTACCGACGTGCACAGAGGAGGCGGCAGGGAACAGGTTGGGTGGCTGTGAAATCGAGGTTCGGGAGGGTTCAGGGAAGTGGCGTAGTAGAAATGCGGGAGAGTTCTGATTTGATGGTGATGTACAGAGTAGAGGTGAGGGACAGTTAGTTGATCCTGTGCTAAAGAGGGTTGAGGAGCTGTGTTGAGTCCAATCGCGATTTGGCACGACGGACATGCATTGAATGGAGCAATAACCTCCTGGCCGGGGTACCTAATGGAGACCGGCCCTGAAGGCTAGCCTGGTCTGTGCACAGGAAGGTACCTGGAGAAAAGTAAATCCCCCCAAGCTTGTCCCACCACGACAGCCGTCCCCCAGCCGTCGACCAATCAGGACCCAATTGGATCGACCTGTAAGCCGACCACCATCTAATCACTCGGACCTCAGCCAAAGCTCCTCGTCGTTGGATGATAGCTTGTCTATTTGCGACCCCCATTTGCATTGAATATCTGCCACATTTAGGTACATCATGTATCCCACACGGTACGGATAGAAAACCTACCCTTAAGATCTCCAATGCCACCGCCAGCCACTGATACCGAACACCAATAGGATACTCCGAGCGCACCACGGCCCCAAGCCCAATATCACCGGCTTCGACCCCAGAAAGTACATCCAGTCTGCCGGCCAGCCGCGATACGACCCCTGGGAGCGAGCGTTAGTCCAGCCCTTCCGGATACCTAACAGCTTGAACCGGCTCATTGCTCTACTTTACTGACAGAAAGGGAACGAAACAGCGAGGCATGGCGATACACGGGAACCTTCTCGCGATGGAACCGATTTAAAGGCGCCTTCCCGGGCCTAGGCATAGCGACCGTAGCGTTCGCCGTATATGTCGGATATGAGGAACTATTCCTCAAGGAAGAACACCACGGCGATGCACACGGCGAGGGACATCACTAAAGCGAATAGACGGGCGGCATATACCTAACCCGCCGCCAAAGCATATCCGAAACCAGTCAATCAAGTAAAATGGGATATCCCGATCGACGGGAATGAAAGACAGACAAAAAACTGTATATACGTGTACACTCTGCCCGCGAGTTTCGTGCAGAGGAGGCGCCGTGTCTCCTTGCGGAGCACCGAGAACCGAACAGACCGATCGGTGGTGCTACCCCCCCTTTCTACGCCTTCATTTGTATATGGAGGAGCCGCGGTGTGATCACTAGAGATATTTCACTGTGAATAGACAACACTCTGAGTTCCAGAGGTCTAGAAGAATCAAGTCACTTGTTGTCTTAATTAATCAGGTATACAACTTCGTCCAAAGTGATGAAATAGCTCCTGGATTATATTTAGTAAATGAAAATACTCAGTACGCAAAGAATAAATAAGATATTCACAGGGAGACTACGAGACACAATAGTATCACATGATTTTTTATCATAAACCTAATAATGCTTATATATGATCCGACATGTTTGCCATGTAGGTATCTCTATCGCGTAGCACAGCCAACCTAACCGGAAGCCAATCTTTGTGCCACGTAATGCAGACCCCCATATCCCCCCAACACCTACGCAGAGTTCCATATCCTTCCCAACACCCACAGAGTCCCATAGCCTCCCAACAAGAGTCTAATGAGTAATGCCAAACTCCAAACATGATGCACATAACCTCCCTCATAGATAGCGTCTAGATCGGACGAGATAAGATCAGACATGATAAGAGCAGCTCAGATCTTAATCCCATAAACAACATCCAAAGCCCCCTCAACCGCAACCTCCAGGTGCGCCACGCGCTGCTTCAACCCACTGTTCTCGTCCCGCAGCAAGCTGACCGTGTTCCACGCCACGCTCGAGTCCTGCCCCCTGCAGTTCCGACACGCATCGACCCCGCCCTGGCTCTCCCCGCCCGCCGGCGCCGCCGAGATGCCCTTGACGAGCCGCTGGAACGCCGTGAGCTGCTGCGGCGCGCCGGACTTCGGCCGAGCCGCCGTCCGCGGGTGCAGGCTAGGCGTGGGCGTGGGCGGCGGCACGTCGAGGCTCTCGCTCTCCGTGAGACACGTCATGGCCGTCGGACTCCTGCTGCGCGAGAAGATACTCTCGCTCTCAGCCACGCTGCCATCGCTAGTATCGACGCTCGCATCCGACTTAACCGTGCCGTTACTCGCGCGCCAGCGCTTTCTCCTCTCGTCCTCGTCTACACATAGGTCTTCGTGGCCGGCCTCCTCTTCTTCTTCCTCTGCCCCGCCGACGCGGAACATCTTCTCGTGACTGGGGTGTTCGTCGTGGCGGGGGCGGAAGTGCGAGGCGCGCTTCCGCTCGGCCTGCAGCTCCGCGACGAGCTGCGCCATCGCCTCCTCCTGCGCCGCGGCCTTGGCCGCCATGGCCTCGAGCTGGCTCTTGAAGTTGCGCGTCCGCAGCTCCATCTCCTCCATCTCCTCCTCGCGCGCCTCGCGCTCCGCCCGCAGCTCCGCCAGCGCCGCCGTGCGCCGCCGGCACGCGTCCTGCATGCGGTGCAGGAGCCCCGTGGCGTTCGCCTGCAGGTTCTTGTAGGCGGCGGGCGAGAAGGTGTCGCTGCTGCTGCTGCTGGCGTCCAGGGGGGAGAGGGGGGATGATGGCGGGAAGAGCGCGGCTTCGATGTCGAGGTCGCAGAGCTCGTCGTCTGTCCGCGCGGGCGCTTGTGTTGGGCTCGTCATGCGCGAGGTGAAGGCCGACACCGAGGATGCGAGGAACCCGAGGCGGGACTGTGCGGCGCTTTTGGGCGTGGTGTCTACCGCTGTGCGGGTGTGCTGCGAGAGAGATGATGTGTCATATTCCACCGGCGTTGATCGCCCGCTGAGCCGGCCGCCGAAACGCCCGGGCGAATTCCCACCCCGTCTGTCGCCGGTCAACGGCATACCTAGAGAGGAGTTCGGAGTGTGTGGTCGCGAGGGGGGAAGTGAAGGGGCGTTGGAGCGCCTCGTCGAGAAGCTCGGTGCAGATTGCTGGCGTTGATGCTGCCTATAATTCGAAGCCGTGTTGCTGCTCTCTGCTACCAAGTTTGTGTTGTGCTTTAACGATAGTCCCTCGAGTGGCTCGAAGGTTAAAGTGGGTGGTTCGTAGACTTCGAGGTGTCTTGCATGCGGCCTAAAGGGATGATGTGTTTCTGCCTCCGCTTCCAGCCTCGACGGAGTTGCGGGACCCCTTAGCATTGTTGATATTAATCTGCCGCGTCAGGAAGGTCTCGATGGTCCCGGAGGGCAACAGCTAAGAATGGAAAACTCTGGGGCTCCAGGGGTGTCTTTTAACGTCGATGTTTCAAACCGTAATTAAACAGCAATCCTTGTACCTGAGTAGTGCACTGTAGCCAGGCTGACTGTATGTAGGCAATTATGTTGCACAGTAGATCCTTTAAGGGCCTTGGTTAAGCTTCGAGGTTCCTAGTACAGAGTACAAAGAATGAAGACTGGAACAGGAACAAGACAGAACAATAGCTAGGTTATCGAAGGTAAACCACGAGCTATGGTCGTGACGCAATAGCTAGCTAGCAGCAACGAAAAAAAAGAAAAGCAGCAAAGAAATGATGTCGACTTTGTTTTATTTTGGTGCCGAATTATGGCATAGCATCTGCACAATAAACAAGGCAGTGGGCAGTGTTAGTGGTGAATAGGTGGCGGTAGGTGGTGGTGGTGGGTACAAGTAACAAGCTGTGGTCGGTTTCCCTAACCGACGCGGGCATGTCTCGGTCCCCACTTGTCGCACGGGATGGTCTCACAGGGTTGCGATTCGATCCTTGGCCGCACCTCGAGCTAGCCGTCGTGGATCCAGCGAGGCGGAGACCCAGTTGTCTTATGCAATCGGTTGCCAAGCTAACTGGCTGACGATGCACGCAGCGTAGATAGCTTGTGAGTGATGATTCGCCAAAGATATCCAACTTGAGCTAATGTATAAAAAGAGCTCGCGAGGAATAATAACAACAACAATCAGCAGTCAGCAGTCCTGTGCAGAATAACCTACACTAGTGTGTAGTGCAGAGTATATACAAGTGGCTGCTCAGGCTGTCGAACTCTATTCGACAGCTAGGTACCTAATCGAGAGCTGAATGCTGGGTCAACGAATGACAAAGCCACGAATAGCACTACGTAGTACTTATGCGTAGTGTATCCTGTATGCGCATGTATGCGTACTGCGTAGGTATATGCGACCGGGACTGGCTGAAATAGGTAAATGTTGTGGAATGCGAAAAACTATCGATACACCAAAAGTTGTGTGTAAGTCGATGCAATCGGTTACCACGGTAATTCCGTCATCATCTCGATTCAGGTTTTAGATAGAATGAAACTAATAATACCTACATACTCAACGATGTCCGCCTACCCAGCAAGTATTTAAACAGATACCGGATGCCGGATATTACGTAGATACCTCAACCCTACCAGCCATTCTGTGGCATGGGGGATTCCACTTGTGGCCGTGGAACCCGGCGCCGTGGCTGGAACCGCTAAAGCGACCAGAATGAGAATGGCTGGGCTTTGCAACGTCAACCATTCTCCACATGCTATCGCCGAAAAAAGCCTGGCTTACTACCGGATACCGGGGATCGAAGAATAGTGGCTCGAATAGCACCATAGTCACCGTTTCCCATTTAAAAATACGAATGCTACGACATATCCGTTGTTGACGTGTTCATCGTTGACGGCCTGGATTTCTACGAGGTGGGTAAGGGACGCTAAGAGATCATAGGCTACGCAACGCAAAGGCGATCCTTTAGCATGCCGCCTACTCACGCACCTCTTGTAGTAGGTGTAGCCAGTGCCGACGCTGCAATATGGTATCCAGGAAACTTGACATAATAAGCATGTGCGTGTATAAAAATGAGAATGAATCCTATTTGTACATATAACCGAGCTAGAAGCCTACTTAAGTCTACCCGCTATCGAATACATTTTCACTAGCCGTCGCATAAGTCTTATCCTTATGAAATGATACCGATGATTTGAGGGTCTTTCGATAACATAACACACGTGTTTATGTAATCAACTAGTTCTTTGCTCCTAGCTGAGAATAATGTTGTGTTGAAGGTTAGAGCACTGTATACATGTACCTCGTAGAAGTGAAATGCTTGCACACTATTACACTGTATAAGTCATGGATTTGAGGCAGGGTCAGGACATTTGAATTTTCTCTCGAGGAGACCTCGAAGACTTGTACTTAGGCTTGCGATATCGAATATAATAGCTAGGTTTGGTACCTAGTCTCCTAAAATAAGAACATCCACCTAAATCCATAGAATATAGCCATGCAATAAGCCATATATGGCTAGGCATTCGTTATTCATGTATCAAGTCCTCAAATAAACTCGTGTCCATTCGGCCTGGACGTCGGGCCTTTGCGGCAAAGCCCAATAGCATCCCGATCGTGCCTGCTGTGAATTATTCTGACCACCAGCACCTCAGTAGAAGCTTTCGACCATAGTGTCCTTCAGGTTGGTATTGATGTTACCCGGCGCCGCGCCCTCGCCCAGGCGGAAGACGCTCTCGATGACGCTGAGCTCAGTCGCCGTTGTATCAAGGCCCGTAACGGCGAGCCAATCATTTACCACCATGCCAGCACCCACTACATTACTTCCGCGATTCACGCTGCCGGCAACCAGGGGTACTTGCAGCAGCGAGGACAGTTCATCCTGGTCCTGTATGCTGGTTTTGGGGTGGACGAGGCCGCCGCGGTTACTTAGGGACATATAGCTGCCAACGAGCACATTGTCGGCCACGGTCTGACGGAAAACCTCGACGCCGAGCACATCGGCGATAATCTCCTCCGTCTCGCGCTCCAGGTCCGGATGTACCAACGCAATATGATCGTTTGCCACGATGACATTACCCAGCGCCGATAACCTCTCCTCGATCCGTTGAATTTTGATCTCATCTGGTAACGAGTTACGCAGATGCTGTAGTTCTTGGTCTGTTGTTGATGTGGGTACGAGGAGACCTTTGCGGTTACTGTCAGAAAACAAGCAGGTTAGCTGATGATTCCTGGGTACTTGTAATTGTGCACCATCGCCGCCGCCATTGTGAAAATGTCCTTGCCAAGAATCGGATTACTTACCCCGCCGTTAACCGCCCGATGATACGAGTTCCTGCAATTGTTGTCCGGCAGATGGGAATGACATCTTGTAATTCGGCCTCGAAAACACTACGCGAATAGGAAGAATTAGCCTTGTGTGTATGTGCATGCACTATAAGTGTCTGTCGCGTGGCCGGTTTCTTCTCCAGCTTTCGCGGTCGCATGTCGACCCCCTGGCCCCTCCGTCCTTTTGGACTTCTAGACTTGTTCTGTCTAGGTAGTATCCGCATAAGCAACGTACCTATAGAAATTCTCACTTGCGCCTATCGCAGTAAGAGCGTATGAATTGGTGAGTGTAGCAAAGACGCCAACCCTATGAAGATGCAAAATCGCATGGTCAGTCTTCGCGGGGTTCTCTCTGTCTCTTTTTTTTCTTCGTTTTCTTATTCGACAGTTTTGGCGGGGTACTCACTCGTTGGAGTTCTCGAACTGTGCGCGTACCGCCATGATGTTGGTTGAAACTTGAACACCGGACACAGAAGTAGATAGAATTGTGAGAGAAGGGGTTGCAACGGTTTTGGTCGCGGTTGTCTATTAATTAAGGGTATCTAGGGTATTCTCAGTGATCGTGAGTGTTGTTGGATTGGGTTTGACTTGGACGAAGAGTGTGGAGGGAAGTGGGATTATTGTATGCCGTGGCCCGGTTAGTGGGTCCCGAGCAGCAGTTGTCTGTTTAGGGACCCCTCTATCAGAAGGTGCCTAGGTAGTGCAGTCTGTTGCAGATGTGTCACTGGCTAGCCCTGCATCTTGTTACCTACATCTAGCTATTCCGATGACTCAGTTTCTCTTGCTTTGCCACAATATGCATACAAGTGGCTACAGACGCTTAGGTAGACAATGCTACAATGCTCAAACGCTTGAGCTTTCCTTTAGCTTAACACATACTCCATCCTTCCGCTATGATTCATTTCTCATCATCAGGGGCGGTGCAGCTGTGACGCCTAATGCCACCCATTTGCTTGTTATCTGTGCCCAGCTGAGTCTTTGCAGTGTATGCATCATAGTGACTTTAAAATCGTCACCAAGTCATTCGCCAATCAGCCTTAATTATTGGTCCATGCCTTTTTTTTTTTTTTTGTAAGGTACGGTAGATACGATAGTACCAGACTTCAGTTGACGAATATACTTAGCCTAGGGTCAATCGGCGTCTTCATAGTACTAATAATCTATTAACTCATGGTCAAATGTATTTTATTAGACACAATAGTAGTAATTACATTTCTACTTGATTCCTATTGTGCAGCCACATAGACTGAAGACCTCTGTGCCGTAGTATTTTACACTTTCACTGCACATCAACCCTTGGGAAGAATCTCGGCCCGGCAAATCCCCTAGCAATTACAGCCCGGATATCGATATTGGCGTGTGAGCCGCGCCGTGGATTCCACATCTTTAATAGTATAAATCTTCCCGAAAGTGGTGGATCAAAGCGGATGGTGCACCTGCTCTTGTCCGGCTCAATATAGAAACGTGCATTGGGTGTCATGAGTTCACCACCAACTGCACGAACCGCCTCTTGCGTCGCGATCTGCACTGCCTCTTCCGCTTCTGCCAGTGTCGTGCTAGATCGATTCCGCCGCCGTCTTGACCTGTAATCCGTTCCGCTAATCGAGAAGTCGTCTGGCCCTTCGTCATCAGAGTCATCGTCATCACTACTACTCTCGAACGGCAACGGCCCGATTCGATTTGGTGCTCGCCCATTCAACCTCATGTCTATGCCATCTTCGTCATCATCACTGCACTCGGTTGTAACCTGGAAAGGCGGCGGAGAGACGTTGAACTCAGACGGTATCTGGGCAACACCTCCATCATCATCATCCTCATCGTCCAGTCCTATGTTATACAACCTCCTCGCTCTAACCTGCGCTCGAGTCATTGTACTTCCATCCTCATTGTGCCTGATAGAAATGATTGGGTTTGCAGGTGTGTCTCGTTCGCCACGCCGAGATGAATTTCTAGCCGGTGAGTACTGGATCTGGTACTGAGCTGTCCTATTTAGGAGATGATCAGAAGTCATCGAGACGAATACCATTCCCGCTTGAACTCTGTAGGTGTTCAAGTTAGTACTAAGGCTGACAAACGGCCGAGGCTAACTTACGGTGATGTAAAGTTCGATCTAGGAGCTTTAATTACCAGCTCTTTCAGCGTGAATACCGTATTGCCTTGATGTCTTAATACAATATTACACCTCGGCCCCTCAGTACAATAAACACTGTTGTCATTCTTCAGGATGTTCTCGGCCGAGTATTTTGTGGTATCGTCTGAATAGATTCCTCCGTCACAGCTAACCAACTCCATCTTTAGGGGACCTGGCTCAACCTGACCATATTTCCCGTATTGAAACCCCTGAAAGTTGGGAGACAGCCGGTTTGAATCCAGTTTGCGCCTCTTAACCCGTCGATTCTCTTCCGGCAATTCGTGTCGTTGAGGGCTGGGTGGAGCATAGAGCTCAGGCATGGCAGTTGACATGGGCCGCGTTAGGAATGCTCGTAACATAGATCGTTCACCCTCCGCTGTTGCCTCGAAGCCTGATTGGAAGTCGCTCTCCGCTGGTTGCTCCTCTGTTCCATGCTGCTCGAGCTCGTCGAAGTCGACGGACGTACCGCCGGTCACCGCGATCCAAGGATCGGGTATGTCATATAATCCAAGTCGAGACGGCATCCGTGGTAAGGTTGATGTACTAGAATTATTCGAGGTAGACGTGGCGGAGGGCCGTCGGGTGCTCAGAGAACGCAGTGACGGGAGGATCGGGGCCACTGGCGGCAGATAGCCTCTTGGTGAAGCGTTCGAAGATCGCGGACCTCTTGACGGCGCACGTAGCGCCTCGGCATTCTCATCGGAGGACATCGGTGTGCTGGAAGAAGCCTCGGTAACCTAGTGAACCAGGCGATTTTGATCTGGTTCTTGACGGTAGGGATAAAACCGCTCTACGGCACGGTGCAACTCGCTGGAAGTGCTGATGTCGGCGGGCAGGGCGGTTGTTATCAAGAATAAGTCAAGATTCAAGAAATCCCATCAGTGGCGCGGGAGATATATATAGAGGAAGCGAAGGTAAGCTCTCTGGGGGACTATTAAGCTTCTCAATAATTAATACTAGGCAAATTCAACATAGTCCGATACTCGCGTGAGCCTGGGAAAGGTTACCACGGGGGTACAAAGGGATACAAAGGGAGCTGGGCTTTGTTAAGGACACCTAGCGGGCACCAGAACATACGCAGTACAGGGTGGAAGCTCCGCCTGAAATATGGTTCTGAGAGTAGGATATCCTGTTGTTGGATCAAACTGGGAAACTGTATGTGCAGTTTCACTGTGTAGCAAGGTGGGAGATGCAAAATCTACAAATGCTTATAGCAGGAGAGAAGGTTCGTAGACGATCATCAAGGTGCGCAGAGTGAAACCTTACGAAGATAACAAGCTAAATAGTGAAGTGATGTTGAATGGCTAGAATGGAGCTGGAGCAAGTAGCATCGATAACAGATGGGCATTGGCTTCTGGACAGGACCAATTATCGGCGGGGTCTATTTCTGGGAGAAGCTACCAAAGCAGCAGGAGGAAATTGTTATATGGTTACATAAATAAGGTCGCTAATATCCCTATATAGTGCCCTAGAAGCGACGTTATAGGCTTACATGGCGCTGAAGTGTAGAGGATCTCCGAGGTACCACTTAAACAGCCCCGGAATACTCCAGTTAGAGAAGCTTGGCGTTTGGAAGGTATACTACCGAAGTAGTAGGTACTGCCGCACATCCATGTGGATTTGTGCAAGCCATGTAAGCGTACATAGAGTACCTAGGGAGGTACCGAGACTAGCTCAGGCAAGGCGGATCCAATGAACCTTAGGTAAGTTCCGCTAAAGGAAAAAAAAAACATTTATATGATGGATTGTTACAGGTAGAGGATGCTCAACATAACATGATTGTTCCTTAAAGTATTACCATAGGTATTATATGCTGTGTATGCACATTAATCATGGATACATATATGTACATAAGTTGTATCCTCTAAAGTTTAGGTACAGTGATCGCAATAGTAACGTCGAGGTTCCTGAAGTACACTGTACTTAGACATTTGCTATGAAATGTATTTTGGTTACAAGCCTCAGGTACATCTACCTACCTGTATGATTACCGGGTACTAGCGCACGCATCGCGCTATAACACGCCAGCCGTACCTGTACGCCGCAGGTTTAGTCCTTACCTGTACCCTACCGACCTACCTAAGGGATAAGGCTCTCACACCACGGCGGCTCTCATCATCACCTTTTAACCCCAATCTTGTGTGTTCCGACCCTCCAACGCAAATCCAATCGTAAATCCTCGAACCCTGCTATCGAGGCTGGGATGATGTGTGAATCGATTGATTGACTATCAACGAATATCCATATCATTCCTAGCTGCTTTACCAAGTTCATTCGGCTCCCGTCACCCATCGTCTTCATCTATCATCCATCCCGGACAACAGCGAGTGAGGACACATCTCACTCTCACAATCTCAATCTCAAAACAAACTGGCTCGTGCCCGTCATTAACCTCAGGCGTTTATACTAGATTATTGGGTGCTTTATTTCAGTTGAGATTCATATTCGCTAGTATCAGTCTCATTTGTTTGTCTTTGTCTTCCCGGACTGAAAGATGGATACCCAGAACATAACGGCACCCTCCGGCATAGCTGCTCTTCCTACTGAAGAGCAGCTCCCGCAAGTGCAGAGCCAGCTTGATGTACCTTCTGGGCTGTATGTCCAAGACCCAGCAGCAGTAGAGGACTCCTTAGGTGTGTTGTTCCCCAACCAGGGAAACAGCTTCGTACCCCAAACGCAGGATGGTGGTGTGTTCGCCCCTATAGACCACAACGTCAATGGCAATGGAACCCTTCCACTGGGTGTGGTGGTGCCTGGCAACCCATTGCTGCCAGAGCTTGGCCCTTCGCATGCGCTGCAACCTACAAATGGCCACGCAATGAGCGCAGGTATGACAGTCTACGTGTCTCCCATAATATTTCTTCCCTAACTTGCTTTTCAGATGAAATTGCTCTCTATGACCGCCAGATCCGCCTCTGGGGCATGCAGGCACAGCAGAAGATCCAGGCCGCTAATATACTTCTCATTTCCATGAAGGCTCTTGCCAACGAGATTGCCAAGAATCTAGTCCTCGCTGGCGTTGGATCTTTAACTATTATCGATGATGAAATCGTCACAGAGGCCGATTTAGGGGCTCAATTCTTTCTCTCCCAGGAAAATGTCGGCCAAAATCGTGCAGAAGCTGCTGCTATCCAGGTGCAGAAGCTGAACCCCCGTGTCAAAGTCTTTCCCGACTCTGGCAGTATCATGACAAAAGGAGCATCTTATTTCGCCACTTTTGACATCGTTATTGCGACAAACCTTAATCCCACCCTGCTGACATTCATTAACACCGCCACTCGTCTACACAATCGCCAGTTTTACGCCGCTGGCGTGCACGGCCTTTACGGTTACATATTCTGTGACTTGATTGAACATGATTATGTCTTGAAGCGCGACAAGGGGAATGTAGTCACTAACGTTGGGCCCGAGTCGCGCCATCGCAGTGTCGTTGAGGTGAAAACGCAGAAAGAAAGCACCAAGACGGTCGAAATGGTCAGCAAAAGGGATTTGTACTCGACATGGGATCTTGTCTCAGAGACAAGTCTACTACCTGAAGAGTATACTAAGTCGAAACGTCGTCTTAAGGCCGTTACGCCCACTCTCTCCTGCCTACGCGCCCTGTGGCGATTCCAAACACTTCGCAACCGGGAACCTAACCATACCAAGGAAGACTTAGAAGCTTTCACTAAATCGGCCACACAGAACCACAGTCTTCTTTCCCTACCACATGAGACCCTCCGCTCCGAGTTTCTTCGTAGTTTCCTGCAAAATATCAACAGCGAAATTGCCCCAGTGACTGCCATTCTTGGAGGCCAGTTAGCTCAAGACGTTATCAACGTTCTCGGTCAGAATCAACAACCCATACAGAACATGGTCATCTTCGATGGTAATAAGATGGAAGCAAACATGTATCCTTTGCATCCCGAGGGCAACCTTGGCCGCTCCCAGCTTGACTCTGGTAGTTCCATGCCCATTAATCTAGCGCAGCGCCCGGCGGACATGTCACAGATGATGCCCAATGACTTGACGAATACCTTGATCCCACCAGGCACCATTGAGACTAACGATGCAGTATGGTTGGCACCAGTCAATGGTCAAGAACAAGGCGCAGTATAACGGATAAATACCATGTCTTTCCGGAGTTTATAGAACGAGCATGAGCATGGATTTAAGCATTGGAAAAGAGACCATTGCATACTCATGAAATCTTGGGATTTCGAGGGAAAAGACTATTACACGCATAGAAACACATACTATGCCATATGCCCTTCTTTTCTACTTGTCTCTAGACGCGGCACGCTAGAGAGGGATTCATTTCTGAAATGTCAGTCAGCGTAATGAAGCAACAATACCCCCCTGCTCTTTCCCCTCGAACGTCACACGCACCGCAAGCGGGCCGTTTCTTCGAAGTCGGCTCTAGGTGCGTTATTGAAGTTGACTAGGTTTATTTTGACTCACTCGGAAGCCTCGTCTGTCCTTCTACCTTGCATAGATCTGGTATTCATTTCCACCTCAACGACTGCGAAATAGTATCGGATCGGATCGGATCTCCATAATGATGGGCTAAACACTGCTTGTATTCACTTCTTCCTGCGTCTTGCTTTTAACTACTTCCTCAGTTGCCTACGGCTTCCCATTTTCGAAGACGAGAACAGCCAATGGCAGAGTAGTGTGTTACCAAGAGTGGGACGGATGGAATGGAAGGAAAAGGAAGGCAGGCAGAGAGGCAAAACTTGTGTACAATAAAATCAATAAAATTTCGGTGATATCACGAAACAATAAAAAAACATCGACCTTGTAAGTCCCATTATATATATATATCGGAATGCATCCGTCGTGCCTACTCTAGGAATACAACTTAGCTTTTAGCTTACCTTTTATGAAGTAATTACTTACTCTATTTGAGCTTGTAAAAGGGATTTCATCTCGATTCTAATCACGTGCAGTCGACAACAAAGTCGAGTCACAGCGAGCTACTCAGACGACACCCCAAGCAGCTCTACAAGCATATCACGAAGCAAGTCTCAGAGAAAAAACATATGTTAGGAATGTGAAGAGCTCTATTATATCCTCATCGGTGCAATAATACAGTCCAGCCTAGCCCAGTCAAACGTGACTGCTCGGCGACGTGTATACCGGCATTACTGCCATGCGCTCCCGCCTGACCCTGTCTATAACCCCCCATGCGCAAGACCTCATCTCTCTTAAACATTAAGTCCTAGCGACGACGTGATCGGGCCAGGAGGATGTGGAAACAACATTGATGTGACAGACCTCCATCCAAGTGCTGTATTTCCCTGCCGGCGGTCCTGGTCCAATGACAAACAAGCTGCCACAATTGGCAAGGAAACATGAATACGAAAAAAAACAAAACCCTCCTCGCAAGAAACAAATATGCAGGGTGTCGTGTGTTGTGATATGACACCGGAAGAACGCCGTGGGTCCATGCATGCAAAGATTTCCCCGTTCATTTTTGTGTGTCCTGGATCCCGTTTCGTGTGTTGATTTTTGTTGCTTGGCCATCAACTTGTCCAAACTCCTATGCAGCGCTATGCTAACCGAGAGAAAGAGAGATAGAAACGAGAAGAATCGAATGGTGATTAAAAGGGGCTATGTATAATGAATTTTGGTAAATGCGTCGAGTTTTCAGGGGAAAAGTAGGGTCGCGGCGAGGCCCTCGTTGACACCGCGCGCGCCATGCGCGCCATAGATCTAGTTAGTGATTATGTGTTGGATGCTCCACGATGAGAGCATGTCAAAACGTAGCGTGGCTACTTCTCAGACGAGTTCCACTTGTTGATGAATGTGTTTAAGCTGTAAAGACACTCATTAGTATATAGTAAACATGTTATCTATGTCATCTAGACTTACTTATGCGAGTCCTTTTCCTCGGAGTCTTCCTTCTTGAGGCCCTTGCGCCCTTTAGAGCCATTGTTCACGTTCCAGCCCCGAATGGTTGTGGGTCCGGTCCGTGGGGGAGGTTCATTTGCTCGGTAATCCTTGATAGCCTCCTTATGATCATAGTGTGCAAGACGAAGTTCTGCGCCACCATTCGCTTGCCAAGGTCGGTTGTGCGGAATGGGCGCTGCCGCTATTTTGCGGTATTTGCCATTACCAGGACCATTACTGCCTGATGACATTGAGGCTCTATGGCGGCTACCAGGGGGTCCTGTTGGTGACCGTAATCCCATAGATGAGCCGGGGGGGGAGACGGACGACCCATGTGGCATGTGCATGGGCATAGCTGCGATCTGGGCGTGACTCGACATCGTGGGAGATGGAGGCTGGTACGACAGTCTATGTGATGAAGCCAAATGAGGCGAGTGATGAGATGATGCCATATTTCCGAAGGGCATTCCCATGATGGGACTATGTTCAAGTAGAGTATACCCTTGGTGATATGGTCGAGAGGGGGCTGGAGGAAAGAAACTTCCGGAATTAGACTGGATCATACCCGGAGAAGGTCCGAAATCTGCTGTCTGGGCGAGAGGGGGCGGTGGATGGGTGTGGTCCATACCCTTTTCTCGTCGTGAGGGGCGGAGGGGAGGGAGCACAGGGCTTGATTTTCCATTTCCCTGGTTGGTGAATGGTATTCTACCAACGGAGGGTTGCGTTGGTGGCTCTATGCCCTGGGACGGCGCTGGTGCAATGTGAGCAAGTGTTGGGAGTGGGTTCAGGGTAGTTTGCAAAAACGCATTCGGTGGCGGGGGGATGGGGTTTGAAGGGCCAAGAAGGCGAGGGTCAATCATCGAGTCGCCCATGGAGGGGAGCTCTGCTTGATCCAATCGGTGTTCTAGATGGTGGCCAGGGCGATGGTCCGAAATATACTCGGGGCGATATTCGAACTGGGCGCTAGGATGATGCTCCAACTGATAATCATGGCGGTATTCAATTGCAGGCTCGAGGCGATGGTCGAATACTTGGTCGAACTGGGATTCACGCTGTGGACCATACTGCTCTGAAACATCTGCAAGAAAAGAAAGACCATATGTATCTATCTCAATTAGCGGCATCTGAGGCGGAGGTGCCGGCTCTGCATTGGTGAACACGTCTCGAACTGCATCGTAGGGGCGTGTTGATCTCTGGCTAGACGTAGGATAATTCGTTCGGTCCTGTTCGACGCAAGATGCAGCATTGAGAAGGCGGTTCACATTCTCTCTAGCGACGGACTCATCAATTTCCACATTTACATCATCAAGATCCTCATCGACAGGTGACTCTTCCACGTTGTCGTCGTCTATAGCGGGGAGCTGCTCGATGACGCGACGTTGCCGCTCACGCTCACGTATCTCCTCAGTTGTAATTTCGTCCGACTCAATGCCGGTCTCCGCGCAGTATTGCGCAAGCACGAGTGATAATCTATCCTTTCTAGCATTCTCGCGCAGAATAGCATCCATATTGTAGCCCCTGACCGACCGAGATGCATGTAGAGTGGCACCACTAGGTGTGGCCACGACAATTGGGTTTGAACCAGAGACCGGTATTTTAGGGGGCTCGAGCTCGTTACGAGAATCTGGCAGGAATAGGCCGTACTTTGGGTGAATGTTATGTTTCTGAACAAGCTCCGAATCCAGGGCGCCATCTTCATAATCAAGACAATCGTACGTCACTATCGTGCGATCTATATGAAGATTTTTGGAATTTGGATTGTCGAGAAATCTGCCCCGCGTCCCACGCGTTGCCTTTTTGCTTGAATCGTTCGTAGAATCCCGGAAGCCGATTTCGTCTTCGCCGAAAATAAAAGGTAGTGGTAGGATGAGACGATTGTTAGCTCTAGGACCTCTTCTGAGTACTGTACGAACACCCCATCTATCAGGCTCAGAAGCGCCGTTGGGGAGATCTGGGAGGTCTCTTCGTCCCCGCGTTACCTCTGTCTTTGGGTCCGACTCGGGAGAAGGTGAGGCGGCATTTGACTCGGGTTCTCCGTCCGGCTCGGTCTCGGCGGAGAGCAGTCCCTTGATATGCCGTGGTTGTGGGGTGGACGTCTCATCTGCATTTTCCGGTTTGGCAGATCCAGAGGGGCCTGTGGACTTCTTGGAGTCGGGTTGGCCATCGGGCTGGTCTTCTGCCTTCCTCTTGGCAGGTAGCCTACCCTTGCTAACTTGGGCCTTGGCTACGGCCGTCTTCTTATTCTCTTCTAGGAGATACGGGTAGGGTACTTTGATACCATTACGGAACACAACGAAAGTAGCTTGTTCATCAAGCACTTCATCGGGTTTCTCCACGTAGGTATAGGTTGAATCGGGTAGCTGTGGATGTTAGTCAATCGGATAAGAGGGTTGGAGTATACACAGGTTGATACAGGATGCCAAGCGTTGGGACGGTTGAGCATTATCGACAACAGCGGGGATCAGTACTTACATTCACGTCGACACCCTCATGCCGTAGTTCGGCGAGTAGACCAGCGCGCTTGAGGCATGCGCTATAAAATTCTTCGGTTGCGTAATCGAAGCCCTCCTGTGCAGGCATGTAAGTAAATAAGTGGTGCAACTTGGTGTCGGGTCACACATCCGGATAGGTGATAGCATTGGAAGCGAGGGGGAGAGATGAGCAGGTACATGAAAGAGACTTACGTGGAATTTCTTTTCAGTAACAGCAGTGTTAAGCTGATACTCGCGAGTGGCGATGGCAGTTCTGGTGATGAACTCCCGTTCGGCAGTGCGCATGGCTTCTTCGAGGCGATCGTCCAGCTGGCGCTGCAACTCCTGGAACTCAGGCACCTCCTGATGGGCCGTGGGGCTCTCAATAAGTTTTTTAACGTTCACGTCAGCAAGATCCTCGAGCACAGGTTTGATAGCGCTGGCGACCTCTGAATACAAATCGCGCAGGACCTTCTGGCGGTCGTAGGCAGCTTGCACACGAGGGTCTTCGTAAGTTTTGTTGCGACCACGTCCTTTGGGGCGGCCACCTTTCTTCAGAGTAGTGACATTCTTGCGCGCATTTTTCTTGGCGGCGCCTCTGCCCGTAGCCTTCTTAAGATTACCAACCTTGCCTTTGGCAGGGCTGGGTGCCGGAGACCCAGCAGTTTGCAGGTTTTCCATGTTGGGTGGTCATGCAAGGTGGTGGTAGTGGTGGTGGTGAGTATGATGTTGTTGTGGGCGTTGGTGTTGGTTGTGTTGTGTTGTGTGTATATGAGAGGAGATGAAGAGATTGACGCAAGGTAGTGCGTGAGAGATGTACTACTCCAGCGGCTGAAACAGGAGGGTAAATAAGGATTGAAGAAGATCAAAATCGAGAGAGATGGGGATCTAACGGTGTAGAACGAATTACTGGTGATGGGCGAGGTAGGTCGCGGGAAAGGAAGGTAGACAGATAGTAGTAGAAGGGGTGTAGTATGTGGTATGTGGTGTGTTGTGTGTTGTGCGTTGCGTGTAAGGTGCGTAAGGTGCGTAAGTAGTAAGTAGTGAGTAAGGTTGTAAATAGTACGAGGTACCTAGGTAGTAGGTGGTAGTAAAGTTGAAGGGCTGGCCTTGCAAGCTGCCGGCTCGCCTACTTGAGGGTGAATGAATGAAAGATGGAGGAAAGGCTTTTTGGGTTGCGTAACTTGCAATGTAAGCCCCGAATCACTGCTTGGTATTTTGCGCCCTCGAGCAGAGCGAAAAGACAGCGCTAGAGGACCCCCAAAAGACTCGACGAGCAGCCGCAGCGTGGCGTGAGGTTTGCTTTGCCCTGGGCTGTATCCTGTATTGCGAGATAGTCGTCGATATCTCCCATGAGATTTTCTTCGACCAGGCCGAGCAGCCAGCTAGCCAAGCAGCCAGCAGGTAGCAATAATTCGAATTAGACCACCAATGCACTCTGCAGCTTGGCTCCCCAGTTAGCACTTCCCGATTTGGTCAAGTCCACATCTCTAATCCCTTAGGACAGGGTTGCTCTCTCTGCTGATTGGCCCGGGATAACCTATAATCCGCTAAACGTTTCTGGCCCACACCGCGAAGTCCGGCTACCACTGATCCGTAGCGCTCAGAGAGCCCTGAAGCTTTAGGTAGGTAGGTAGTCTAGACTCTACAGTAGGTACATACCATGTAGGTAGGCAGGGTTCGGTCAACATTACGATAGAACTTTATAGTCGCTTATGTACACACGTATCAGGGTAATCCCCAGGTACCTAATTAGGTAGGCAGGTATCATGAAGCACCAAGGATTAAGTGAGAGTTAGGAGGCTATCTGAGTGCTACTGCGCATCACCCTTTTTGCAGATGACCAGGGCTCCCTTAGTGTCAAATAATAATAAGTGGCTGCAGTAGGGACTGTAATATCCCCAATTTGATAGGTGGGTAGTGCAGCATTCATGTTACCACCAGCACACCAGCAAAATCTGTCTGTCTATTCTTACCTAGGTATGTATTTAGTGATCGAGTATGCCTAATAGTTATATATAGCTTTTAGATGGTTGGTTGCCTAGGTACCTACCGTTCATCTAATAAACTCCGTACAGAGAACCTAGTATAGTACCACATGTCGTTTAGTGTTTACTTTAAATCATCAAGACCCAGTTGACCGCAAGTCGGGCTCTACTAAAGGGATATAGGTATTATTGTAGTACAGATATGCGCCAGCGCCTACACGTCCCATCCAGTCCATCCAGTCCCTCTGCAGCCAAACATCTATCTTGAAATTGCAGGGTATTCCCCAGGTCGCAGATGTGTGTCGATCAAATTCTATAGTTCATTGAAGCACGGTCTAAAGGGTCGCAAGGGATATAGATTATGTAGGGCACACGCCCTATTTTGACTGAAAAATCCACATTGCTGTCTGCTTCTACCGACATGTATAGCATATGTTCAAAATAGGCAACTCTGTCGATTCACCGCTTTAAATTAGAATTAGCCTCATTATATACCGAACAAACAAGGCGACCGCCGCGCAGAATACCGCATACTTGGCGATGTCCTATCTAGGTCCGCTGACATGCTCATTCTGTGGACTTCCATGCTCAAGGCTGAGGAATGCTACCTACCTGTATGCGTCTTATCTATTTCCAGTCTCCAAGCGCATCACCAGAATAAACCCTGGTTCAATGCTAGCCGATCTTTATCAATACATTAGGTAGACATCTCCTTAGGAGGTGTGCATGAGGCACCTATACAAATCATCTGCCATGACTTGTACCTGCCTCCGTTAGCTTCAGAATTACTTGATTTTTCACTGCCAGCCCTCTAGGTACTTTGCTCGCTCCCCAGCTAGGCCGTGACACGTTACCGATCAACACCGCAATCTGTTGGATCGAGCTCGACGCTGTGCTGTGTCGTGGCAGCAGCAGAGTTGTACCTGGTACCTCGGTACTTCGCCGTCTCCGGCACCTTATAGGTCGCTACCCCTGGACCCTTGCCCGCAGGAGACCCCACCGAGAGTATTTCCCTTTTCGACCTAGCGGGTGGCCACATGTGGTTTACCCGCCCGCATAAGCGCAAGAACCCGTAGAAGCGTGCTCCGCGTCTCCGTCCAGCCCGCGAGCCACTAGAAACTTTTGAAAATTTCCCTTTTAAGCAACCACCTAGTATCAGAGCTAGATAGACGAGGCACGTCAGGGAACCGCCGCTGCCGCCGCCGCCGCCCGCGTTGCTTCCTCCCAACTCTATCCAAACCCATCCCCCCGCCGCAACCCGGAGACTTCGGGCCCTCGAGTTGCCCATTTGGTAGGTACTGCCTGCAAACTGAGGCCCAAATTAGACGGAAACTGCCGAGTCGACCATGAGCCGGTGACACGTCCCGAACCCGCAGCGACTGGCCCGCCTCCGCAAACGATGGGCGGGAAGAGGCGGAAACTGGCGCAAGGCGCGCGCCAGCCCAAGCCTGCAAAGCGCCTCCACGCCAACGACGGCGCAAACCCGCAGAAGCAGAAGCAGAGCGCCAGCAGCAATAAAAACCACAACGGCGCTGCTGCTCCTCCTCCACAACAGAAGCAGCAGCAACGTCACACCGAGCCGACTATCCCCTTCTCTCCCGAAGACAAGATCTTACTAGTCGGCGACGGCGACCTCAGCTTCGCCGCGTCGCTGGTCGAGCACCACTACTGCGCGGACGTGACGGCCACGGTGTTCGAGCGGAACCGCGAGGAGCTGCTAGAGAAATACCCGCACGCCGCGGAGAACATCGCCAAGGTCGAGGCGGAGGCCGCCTCGGGATGCCGGGTCTTATTCGGCGTCGACGCGACGAAGATGGCGCCCTTCACAGCCAAGCCGGGGCGCAGTAGCAAGGCCCCGGCGTCCGCAGACGCCAACGCCGACTCCCCCTCCCGCGCCGCGGCCGGCGTCATGGACCGCATCATCTTCAACTTCCCGCACGTCGGCGGCAAGAGCACGGACGTGAACCGCCAGGTGCGCTCCAACCAGGAGCTCCTCGTGTCCTTCTTCCGGCGCGCCATCCCCTCCCTCGCCCCCGGAGGCGCCGTCGTCGTCACGCTGTTCGAGGGCGAGCCGTACACGCTGTGGAACGTGCGCGACCTCGCGCGGCACAGCGGCCTGCAGGTCGAGCGCAGCTTCCGCTTCCAGGCCGCCGCGTACCCGGGCTACCACCACGCGCGGACGCTCGGCGTCGTGCGCAGCCGGCGGGACGGCGAGGTCGGCGGCGGGTGGAAGGGCGAGGACAGGGCCGCGCGGAGCTACGTCTTCGTGAAGAAGGATGAGGGCCGCCGGCCGGAGGCTGTGGTGCAGAAGGGCGCGAAGAGGGCGAGGAAGCAGGATAGCGATTCTTCTGATGACGAGGAGTAACCGCTTACTTGGTGGACCTCGATCTATGCCCATAAACCTGATATACGCGACCAATCAGTGAATATGCTAGAACCTACCTCTATCTATACTAGTGGTCTAGCCTATCATATAATAACTTAGATTCGTACCTAAGGGAACGGGAAGGCTTAAAAGGGGGTTCTCAGCAGGAGTAGAAATGCTCCCAGATTTATACATCCAATAACCTCCGGAGAGGTGAGCGAGAACCTTATATAAGCGAAAAGCAATTAGAACGGAACACATCGCACGCTCTCATTGCATCTACGTAGGTAAATAGAAATAAAAACAATTCCCCAACTCTGCTTCGGATCGTGACCCTGGTGGTTCACGCACTCTCTGAGACCATGGCCCTGGTATGTAGTAAAATATAGCTGTAGCTCCATCTCTATAACCCCGGGTTTGTCGAGGTGTTCGTGGACGAGATGCAGTGTTGCACGGTATTACCCCCATGAAAAATCGTGTTACGCCAATGATCGATAGTAATCGCCCCGTCGTTCTTGGGGAGGGAGGACGGGGTTCGTCCTATCGTAGCACCATATGCCTCCTGTCCTACGCGTCTCCGTACCAGCAAGATCCAAGGGATGACTTCGTCGTCAGAACTGTGTCGGTTATCGACAACAGTAACGGCCCATCAATACGGACGTAATTGGATTCTTAATCAGAAGCTGTATGCCGTTGCTCAGCATGACATACACGCACTCAACATAATGCACTCTTATGGCTAGCATTGACGTTAAGCTTACAGCCGGCGACTTTGGTATCCCATTGACTGTTCATGAGTAAGAATCCCAACCCCCCCTTTTGTAGCAAGGAACTTGGTTACATCGGGCAAGGTACCGGAATCCTGAATTGCACTTTTGGGCACTGTATCAAGTCTTATGTTGGCATGAGGTATTGGTTGAAAAGGGGTGTTGCATTCAGTAGTAAACAACATGATGCTTACGAAGCTCGCGTCCTCGCTCTCGCATATATTGTGATAGTTGCCGCTTTATGAGCTTTCATGACTGTCCTAGAGTCACTGATGTGGGTCAAGTTTTTCCAGTTGGATGTCTAGATACCAGGTATGTTAGGCAGGTAAGTAGGGACTAAGTTACCGAGTGTAAGCACAGTTGGCGGGAGAGAAGAACCCAGCGCTGACTAGGCGCCAGCACTACACAACCCCGTCTCTGAGGGCAACCATAATGCTGTAGAAGAATGTCATATTGAAAGCGGACGGGCTTAACGGACCTGGCGCTACGAGGTTCATATTGTCCGGCTATCAATATACGTAAGCGATTTGGAAATCCATGTCTTCAGGGTTACCTACTGGGAGAATCGCATGTCTATGGCCTACTGTTTGCAAAGAGTCATATATTCCTAAGATATGAACACATCTACCAACATTGTATTAGAAAAGCGTAATCTGAACCTCCAAGTTCTACGTTATACTATTCCTATATATGTGACGAGCGGCGTATGTCAACAGAAACCTGTTTCCTGTCATTATGTATAAGCCCTACCCCTGATCAATACTGCTTATAGCCAACCTTCCGGCCCGAGAATACAAGGGCAGACCGAGCCGGTCTCCAAATTCATCTACCGACCTGCTCGAGCCATATGCTCGTAGTAATGGATACGTAGAGCTGTAGTAGAGAAGGTAACGCCTCTGCTGCGTACATATAAGTAAGTATCAACCGGGCGGACAATCTGATATCAGCTTGCTGGAAAGCCACTCGTACGAGATCTACCAACTCGCCACAGGCCTGCTTGGTGGCTTCGCCGACGCATCAAGGGTTGCAACCTCACATTCTAGTTTCACATTCCTTTTCTTCTTTGTTTCATACCACACGCACCCTTCAGAATAAACAAGTTTTGCCGCACCTCCACATGGCCCGGCGCCCGATCCATGACAGTGTGCTCAATGTGGTTAGCAACCAGTTCCCAACTAACTACCTCAGTGCCGAGTAAGCTGTATAATTCCCCTCGGAGCTAAACAAAAGGTAACTAGTTTCGTAGCATTCTACACGACATACGTCTGCACTGCATATGCTTGACACTAAGCTTTGCATTGGCCTCACGTCATCTCCAATCTCGAACCCTAATCCATGCAGGCGGTGATAGTTGAGAGGCAAATCAAAGGCGAGTAGACGCATCGGGAATGAAAGCGGTAGACCCGCGTCGGTTATCCCGGCAAGACAGCTACTTTGCTCTTTATTTGTCCGTCAACAGTACATACATAAGGCAATACTACCTAATTCTATAATACTACCTACACTAAGCATATCTATTACTTGGATGGCCCGGGATCCCATCAATACGGCATTTTCCGGCGCAGCAGGTTCCTGCATAGACGACCTGTGGCTTCCTGGATCTGATACCCAACAATTTGAACCAAAGAATCCGACCTGCGCCTATCTAATGTATTCAACACCCCTTGTAGGTGGTGTAAGTACATAGCAATGGCAGAAGCACAGCCGTGGTTGAATACCTCGTAGCACGCTCAGCTGGACTTGGCAACGGGGAGGGATACAACGTGGGCATGTTATGCTTCTAATAATAGGACAAAAGAAGGGGCAGAGAATATCCTGGAAGGAGTTTATGTACCGCAGGAAGATGGTGTTTGGATGGACGGTCGAGATGTTACCCAGTATATACCTAGTAGATAATGTATTATTTGAATCCCACGATGGTTCTTTATTTGGATATAATGATTGGAGTGGATATACTTACTTACCTATCTTCCCATACATAGTACATGCTTTGAGGCGTGGGTACACGAAGTATACCTCTTACTGCGTATACTCTGTACAACATATTTGGGGTCTATTACTAAATACATCATCCTTGTACGAGTGAATTGAGTCTAGAGACTAAGGTTAAGTAAGTACCGAGCTATTACTAAAATTAGGTAGGTAGCAGAATATGAATATTTTCCCGTCCATGATTAACAAACCACTGCAAAGCAATAAAAAATAAGGTGAAACTTTGTATCGTTGGTACAAATCTTTTTTCCTTACGAGGTATCATAGTAGCATTGATTTCGGCATATTTGATTGCCGGTATTGGCCAGCTAGCGAACCAGGATGAAGCAGCCAATAGAAATACTCATCCGACGAGGCGAGGAAAAGGCTTCGAAAAATCGAGAACAAACCAACACTTTCTCGTTTCATGTCCTTCCCCAACCTTCCATCGGCAACGCGACACACCTGAGATTGCGCATGTACAGTATGTACGAAGTATGTATGCATGCCTGTTCGCCATGCAATTTCCAAAAACCACCTCGGACAATTTTATCTCGCCCACCCACCCGCTCAGCTAGCCTTGGGGGAGGGAGATCTACCTACACCCACCCACAGCGCCGTGCAATCGCGTGGGCATCTCGGCGGGATGTAACCAATAATCTCCAAACTCGGTACAATATACCCAAGCCCCGTGAAGCTGCATCGAGATAAGTGTAGGGTGATGTAGGATGGTGTAGTGGACTTTACCTACACCGAGGTTATCTCCCCATTCCTCCTCTCCATACCCCTGTTGTGTTGTGTCGCGCTGTTTTACGTTGCGTTGCGTTTGTGTTTGCGTTGCTTTGCGTTTGGTGTTGCGTGCATGTGTGCGTGAGCATGTGGGTGTGATAGAAAGCATGTATCTAAAGTCAAATGCACGGCTATGAACTCGCACCACACATGCGCAAACCAGTGTCGGACTGTACCTAGCTACCTACAAACGGACTCGAAAGCAAAAGGCCCAATGCAGCATCAGCTCTTTCACGGTAGAGCAAAGACACAAAATGCAACCCTCCTCCACACACCCTCAAGTATTGTATGTACCGTAGGTATGTACATACATCATAATGAATGTATAAGTGGTAAGTATGTAGGTAGGTATGTACAGAGTATTTGCCCGCCCCAAAAGTCCCCGAGCCTCCCCCATCCCATGGACCAAACCCCTACCGGTATAAAAGACCCAACAACCCCCAACCGCGCTTCTCTGGCTCTCTCATCTGCGTCGTATTTGGGGCGGCCGTGCATCCGTGGTTGCGCTCGCAAATAAGGGTAGGGTAGCAATGGCACGACATTCCCACTCAAGGCGTCGCCCCATTGGTCCCCCGGCCAGGGCCCAGGGCTGCGGTTCGCCCCGGTTCTCCAAGTCTCGGGGCGCCTCCTCTCTCTCTGTCACCTTCCTGGCCCCCGGCCACTCGAAGGGGTGCGGCTCGGTCTGCACAGTCTAGTGTGTGTACTGTAGTTACTCGGTAGGGTATGGTATGGTGAGAAAATAATAATAATCATAATAATACCAAGCAAAAAAGAGCCAATACAACACGTGGGCTATATGTACTTACTTGCCTACATACATGCTGCACATACGCTACAACCGGTGAAGGCACAGGCCAGAGCTCGTAAGCAATAAAAACAACACTATTGTCTTTTCTATTGTTCCGCCCACTCTATGCTGGATACAACTCGTCCGTGGGGTTGTCTTGGTGTCACCGTGGCTAAGTCACTCTGGCTTTTTGCTTGAAGATCGGGTTCCCACTATCTAGAAGCCTATTTCCTTGGTTCCCGTGTTCCAACGGTTCTGGAAATAAACTCGGGAAAATTGGTGATACTGCAGAGCCACCACCACCCATATGTACCTTAATCATCGAGCGAATGAAGGCGTCCCTGCCCTGCTTTTTTTTCGCCTTATACTTCCTTGCACATTTTAGGTATTGGAAGTCTTAAGCTTCATCGACAAACTTGTTGTGCACTCAGCATAGTAGTGCTCAGCCCGGCTCCTTGGAACCATGCGCTCGGTACCATCTGATGACCTCTCTCGCAATTGGGTTGCGTTGGCATAAGCTTCCAGCCCCGACTGGTTGGAATGTCAAGCTTTCGGGTAAATAAGAGCGTCTGGTGCTTACGAAACAGACTACTATTTCCTTATGTACATATGTTTATCGCATCCCTCCCCCAGCTTGGAGGATACATAAGCTGACTGCTTTGCGCCGACGCCAAAAGCTGCAACGTGCGTTATTTGTCTGGAAAGAGCCAGTATACATCTGGCTAGTCTAAGCCGTACCAACAATCCTATAGTCTCACAGCAGCAGTGTAGGATTCGAATTTTGTGTAATTGAGTAAACACCGTATTCCCAATGCTAGAAACTACTTGTCTTTACGCAAGTTAGCTATGTAATTCCAACTGGTTGGTTCAATCCGAATGCTGAAATTTGTTCTAGAGGTATATCCATCTTTATGACATTGCTGCGGTCGTCTTAAATCGAATCTTGACCACTACACGCCTCGTACACAATATGCCATCTGATCGTAGACCACCAATGGCTAAATACACCATAAGCACACACAAAAAACGCCTATCTTCCCTCCAAGATTTCTCCCTAGTATACAAATGAGCCTTGAGGGTGACTCTAGGGAGCGTGGGCGGATGCTGTCAACCGTATATCAAAGAGAGAGAAAAGGAGGCCTGTGAATGCCATAATAAAAAGGCCTTCTAAGGTGCCTTTTTAACCATATGCCAGACGCCTTTTAACATGAAAGAATTTAATCAGGTCGCATCGTACAATCGTGCGTAGCATTCAGACACCAACAACCAAATATGACCCACAGGCTGAAAATCGCATAGTTCTGCCAAAATAAAAGCTGTCCAGCAGATGAGATCAAAGATGCCGTCTGGGTATGATATAACGCCAAGTATCGGTTGTAGAAAACAATGTCGGAATTAGAAGTGAATGTCGAACGTATCAATAATACCCTATTGCCACGAATTCCTGATTCTCCTACTGAGGCCCGAATCGTGACAACCACCGGAATTAAAATAACGGTATTTTTATAGCATGCTTCCTGCTATATCCGACTGACTACTGGAGAAGCCGAAGCATTTCTGGATACTTGATCGGGCATGCTCCTGCTCCTGTCTCGGTCCGGGAAAATGGGGTCCGGGCCTCTGTATGGCTCGTACGCTGCTGGTGCAGGCCTTGGTGATGGCTGAATCGGAACAAGGGGAGCTTGCGGCCGTGGAAGTAGGTGGGGGTGGGTTTGCGGTTGGTCGTGCTGTTGAATTAAGGGCGCCAGGGGTGGCGATCGTAGGGCCACCGGAGCTGTGCTATGGTCGTGGGGAGACATGTTCGTCCTCTCTGTGTGTTCTATAGGCTCTGGGAGAGCTCGTGGTGTCCCCGTGGCGGACGCAGGAGAGGCCAAAGGAAAGGTACCACTGATTTGCCTCGGACTGTCGATTGCGGTCGGTCTAGGGCGCTTTTTGGAGGGTTGGTCAGCGCCAGTGCCTACTATCTCGTATCCAGGTGATGACGCATATTCGCGCTGCGGTTGGGCCATGGGAAGAGGAGCCGGGGGAGCAGGAGTGATAGGCGGGTATTCGGTAGTTCGCGAGTAGGCAGCGCGGGCTTGGGCTTGAGCTTCCTTATCAGCTTTAGACGGCCGGCCACGTTTTTTCCCTGTCGCTGATACAGCTGGCGTGCTACTAATGGGAGCCACCGGTAGCGGATAACCATTTGGAGGTGGAGGCCGTGGTTGAATAGGTCGTATTAGGGCATGAGTTTGATCGAAAGGGGTCATTATGGCCTGTCTCTTCGCGGGGTGATCGATTAGGTCGCCGAGGGACTTGCGCTTGCTGAAACTTCCTCCTACGCTTGGTGGATTGAACTTTACATGGAACATGTTGTCGACTGCTCCAACGCACTGCTTCATATTGCGGCCTATTGTCATTAGGACTTGGCACGGAAGAACTTTGTCAAGGTCAGTACAAACCACCAGGGAGCTGCATGAGCATCCAGTCAGGCTCGACTTTGTGAGCTTTTATGAAGTCGACTAGCGTATTCACATCTATCGCGCTGACTTTCAGTATTTCGCCCAAGACGAATCTCTACGGTCCACGATGGTCAGTAGGGGAAAAACAGGAGTGGACTGAACAGTATACCTTCTCATCGTCGGAGAAATTAGTATCCATAGTGATACTTTCGGCCGAAAAGACCCGTAGACGATGGGTAAGGGGGAAAAAGAGGTCTTCGGTAGCACAGTCGCTGGCAAGTCATTTGTAATATTTAAAGGTGGCATCAACAGTTAGTCATTGGGAGGCAACGATATGCTGGGTAGAGGCTGAGTGCAAAATAACCAGGTGGTAGTGGTTGGTAGACGCCTGGTCGTCTATCGCCGAGGCGCAGACCCCCCCATGCAAGAGAAAGAGAGACAAGGCAAAGTAGGCCGCGCAGAACAGAGCAGGCAAGCAAAGGCTACAACTCCTCCACCTGGGCCGAGTAGGGGTAGAGGGAAAAAGGAGGGTTTAGAAAAATCACCAGAGGCTCGAAAGACGCGCGCAAAGAGTTGACGGGTCAAGCGCGCGTCTCAACCGAGAAGAGCCGGGGCGAAGGCGAAAGTGGTTCAACTGTGCCTGAGCCTGTGCCTGAGCTATGTACCAGTTGCGTGGTGTAGGGCCGGTTGAGTAGCACAAAACGACGGGCAAAGAACAAAACAGGGCGAGTAAGGGTCGCAGCAGGGCACTATTCAGTACCCGGATAGGTAGCCAAAGGATTGACAAGGTAGCAGAGAGGAGGCAGTAATAAGGTAGATAGAGCCAGGGTTAGGCTGGCTGCGCCTACAAGGATTGGATACCTGCGCGGCCCGAAAGAAGGTGAACCAACGTGGGAGGGACGTTTTTGGTGGTTTGGCGGCCCTGGTGGTCTGGGAGTCTGGGAGTCTACCTGTTGTTGGGTTCGGTTGTTTCTTGGCCGGGTATTTTGTAGCCGTTGGCCGCCGAGGCTCTAGGAAATGAAGAGGTAGAGAGTAGGTGCCTTAGGTTGGGTAATGTGGAATAACGAAAAATTGTCAAAGGTTGACCGAGGGATCAAGGCGTTTTGACTATCTAGGCATCTGCCAATTCAAGTCTGGCCGAAGAATTGGAGCTCGAGCGAGAGCTTAGATCTTCTAGTAACCCAAGCTTGCACCCTGCCTGAATGGAGACTAAACCACTAAACACCGCACACACAAACACGCCTGGGCACACCACACTCATACACACACTCATACACTCACACACACACACACGCAACACAATACAGGTGGGTAGACAGACGGGATGAAGGGTGGGTTGCGTAGGTATGTAAGTCTGTAAGTAGACAGGTGGACTGGACAGGCAGGGAGAATTACCCAAAGGAACCAACGAACCAAAGGCGCCAATCCGGCGTCCTAGGATGTAGGTACCTTAGGTAGATATGCAGAGGCAGCCAAGCAGATCAGTAGCTATGTCGTAAAGAAGGTCGCCCGTACAATGTACAATTAGACCAATAGCCAATTTCCCCGGGAGCAAATGAATGAATAGTATTGGTGGTATTGGTGTTGACAGGATTGGTGTAAGACAAGTAATAAAGAGAAAGAGAGGTTGGCTTAGTCGCAAAACAAGGATATGGCTCTTGTCAACCCCAGATTCCCTAGAAGAGCAGCAGGCGTTCCTCCCCGTTACTCGTTGCTTATCCACCATTCGCCATTCAGCTTCAACCACTTGAGACTAGAACCGCGGGACGGTACAGCACCTAACACAGTAGCTCCTGTAAAGGTGCAGAAGCGCAGAAGTGCAGGAGCGAGCGCAGCAGCAGTGGAGTAGGTACCTTAGGTCGGGCAGGTAGTAGGTGTGTAGACATGTATGTATGTATGTATGTAGGCAGGAGAGGTGGACCAGGCATGTAGTGTAAGTGAGATACCTAAGTAATGCATCTGTAGCCGGGAGGGAGCTAGGTAATCAGGGCCTAACCGTCAGAGGCGTGCAGGCGTGTGCAGCTCCTCGCGCGGGAACTTCTTCCAGCTGGCAACCTACGCATACTGCGTAGGTATGTAGGTCATATGCTGAGGATCCCGAATTGCCTGTGCCATGTCCCAGATGCATATCATGCAACCACCAAGAACCAAGAACCAAGAATGGCAACAGGCAGCTGAGTGGCCAACGACATGCGACCTCTTCTGGCATGCAGATGCGCCTTACAACACGTTTACCACCAGTAAGCCAATGCCGCTGACTACTTTAGACGAATCGGGCCACCTGACTCGCCCAATTCCCTAGGTATACCATTTCCGGATGCCGCCAGCCAGAGCGAGTGGAGTGGTCCTCCCTCACGAACCAGAGCTGCCCACACCACCATAATAGGGAGTATGACCTCGACCGACAGCTCTTGCGCTTTCTCGTGGTGGTGGGAGTCCCAGAGGCGGGATAACACGGAGGATTGCGCCGCCTCGTGTTGAAGCAGAGACAATTCAACAATCATTGGTGTGAGCAATCATTAGCCTCTCTGTACCACCGTCGACGAATGAGAACCTCGCAGTTCTTATTGGCCATAATTTCGCTGCTTTGCCGACCTTGCAGTCCCTCCCTCAATCTTATGTCTTATGTGTGTAAGTCGCAAGTGGCGACGCTTTGAGTGGTCAAAATCCACTGAACAGTCAATCGCCAATCAGGCCATTGCGAGCGCCGCCTCCGCCGCCGCTGCGAGATGTTCATCCAGTGGGGGAATAAGCACAGATCACGAGTTCGTTGTCTGACAGGATTCGAGCCGCAACACCGCCTAGCGAGTAGTCCATCTTGTATGCGTACTTGAACGATGCTGCCACTATATGCGTAGACAATAAATACATCCGAACCGCGAGCTCTCGACGGGTCACAAGATCACGAAAAACATGTGTTTTTGAAGAATGCGGTGCGAACGCTAGATGGGGAATCCCACACAACTCGGATTCTCTCCTCTTATATACCTGTCCATATAGATAGCGAACGCCAGCTCACATACCGCCTTTTCGCCTAGATTTCAAGTTCTGTCCATGCATGTTGAGTTGGCATGAGTTGGCATCTCCCCATAGGGCCCACCGGCATGGACAATGCTTTATAGCCTTTTACCACCGGCGTCCACTGACGCAGTGCAGCCACCCTTCATCCTTGTGTGTGGTGCCGGCAAGGAATCACGAGAACACTTGCGCTGAATTGGCTACTGCATCGGCTTCGTCTGTGTGCAGCTGCCGGTGCGGTGGGTTTGGAGGCGACAGCGGGCCGACATTGGTGCAGCAGAGTGCCATTGCAACCTCCCGTATCTATCGATTGTGTTACGTCTCTATGTATGTAAGATCTTGTTTGCTAACTCTATACCTCCTTACTGTTATGAGCAGTAAAGCAAACTAATCTTCGACTGAGACATCAATCAATCAAGACGAATGACCAATGACAGTTTTGTCATGATGATGATGCATTAATTAACTACTTGGCTACCTAGCGTCAATTCAATTCCAAGGAGCATATATGTCGACTCGATATCCTATAGTATATAACTGTGAGGACAAAGGATACGAAGCGCATTGAGTATACAACCTTCATGGACTGTGCCTTGACCATCATTAGATAGAATCTTACTCACGCAGGTCAATAGCCACTTAACGTGACTTAGTGATACATAGCAGAGCACTAAATGATGTAATGCCGAATATTGTTGGAGTTGTTAGATTTGTAGTCAGAAAGCTAGTCTAGCTTGGAAACATGTGTAGAAGGATAATTATTTAATCAATTTGTTTGAGTCTCCTTTTAAATTGTGTATCATGTCCAGATTTAACTCACTTCCACCGAGTGTCGGCCAATTTTCAAAGGTGTGGCATAAACAGTCCTTAAACACCAGACTACCTACTTAAGCACGTAACGCTGATACTAAGACTATGTAAGTCACTAATTAGACTGGGCTGCTTTTAGGGTAGAGTTGCAAGAAAATTATAATTTAAAGACCTGCGCAATGTGAACTCATGGAAGGTTTTTCCCGTGCAGAAAAACTCCTCGTCTAGAGTACTTACCTCCTAATCTACACTTTATATAACTTCTAAAGTTGGCCGGTTTGGGCGAGTGCCTAAATAAGTAGGTGGGTTGCTGCGGGGTCCCCAAAGAAGATAGCGGGCAGACGGTGTGATATATACGGAATATCTACACACCTAGGATAAACCTATCATGCATCTTGCGAGGTAGGTATTGCATAGATCGAGATACCTATTGCTAATTGGCTGCATCCAAGAGGCTAGGTAGCAGGTACAGAACTGTACTGTACTAAGTAGGCAGGTAGGCATGGTACTACAGTAGGTATGCTGTACAGCCGTGGCCCTGTGGGCGGCAGTGGTCCCCCTTCAATCCCTCCAATGCCTGTAAGTTGTAGGTAGAGCCTATACAGAATACAGCTGAAGTACCCCGTACAGGTACCTACCTACCTAGGTACCTAGACCTACCTGACCTCTTTTTTTGCGACAACGGATTCGCGTAGCATCGTCTTTTTCTCCTCTGCTCAACCACGCGCGAGCAAAAGCAACGCGGGAGCCCGAGTGCTGGCACTGAGAATAGTTTTCGGTATACTCCAGGTGAAGGTGCTATCAGTGGTAACCTAATCCATTGCAATTGGCACCTCGGTCGGCCTGCAATGTCACAAACTTCAGCCGCCAGCTAGTTCCCGTCATCTGTTCGGCGCTCTCTCTTTCTCTCTCTCTCCCTCGAACTCTCCGGCCTCTCGTCTCCCTGTTTTCCTCCCAACTCCTAGCGCCGGCTCTTCCCTCCTACGGCCGCTTCTCTTCAACAGTCTCTCGTCTGCCGGCCCTCGTTCCGCGCACCCTCTCTTTTCTTTACTCTTGCACTCTTGGTCCTACCGCGCCCTACATGTCCCCGGGGAGCTTCTAGCACTATACAGCGGCCAGGTATCTTTGACGGTGCATCGATCGACCAGAACCGGCTTTCAATCCACCTAGTGGCACCCATATCCCTCTGCATTGTCGATTGGTGAGCCCTCCTCTACCTGGGGCGCGCCCACGCTTCGAAACCTTCATTTCCAACGACGCCAGCTTCCAACTGCCGAGATGGAGGAGGAAGATCATCTCAAAGATGGCCTAGAAGGCCTCAAGGTGGACACGAGTCTGGGTCCTGCATCTATTACGGCGATTAAGAAGGAAGGCGATAGTACAGTTTCAACACCTAACGACAGCAAAGGCTCTCGACCCGATAGCTTGTCGCCCATTGACCGAAAGGCCCGTAGTGATAGTGCATCAACCCCTGATGGCCTCCAGCCTCCGAAATTCTCGCGCAAGGCATCGCAGAAATTATCGCCACGACCCACCGCTGTTCTTACAAACTTGCCAGATGTTACTGCCGAATCCTGTGAGCATTTTCAGGTAATACCTGATTGTTTGTACGGCTCCAAATCGCTTGGCTCGACAGATCACGATTCACTGGACTGCGACTGCAGCGAAGAATGGCGTAGGTGCTTTGTCCATGTTGGCAATTCTACACGTGTGGAGTACTAATGATGATCATCGTGTTAGGGGATGGGATGAACCATGCCTGCGGCGAAGACTCTGACTGTATCAATCGGGCCACCAAGATGGAGTGTGTCGACAACAACTGCAACTGCGGAGACGAGTGTCAGAATCAGAGATTTCAGCGCAAACAGTACGCCGATGTCTCCGTCATAAAGACAGAAAAAAAGGGCTTCGGTCTCCGTGCAAACACCGATCTCCCAGCCCATGAGTTTATTTTCGAGTACATCGGCGAAGTCATAAATGAACCTACATTTCGCCGACGTGCAATTCAATACGACAAAGAGGGCATTCAGCATTTCTATTTCATGTCACTGACCAAAAATGAATTTGTAGATGCCACCAAAAAGGGTAATCTTGGGCGTTTCTGTAACCACTCCTGCAACCCCAACTGCTACGTGGACAAATGGGTGGTTGGCAATAAGTTGCGTATGGGGATTTTTGCCGGGCGGAGAATCCAACTCGGTGAAGAGTTAGTGTTCAACTACAATGTCGACAGATACGGTGCGGATCCTCAACCCTGCTACTGTGGCGAGCCCAATTGCATCGGTTTTATCGGAGGCAAGACTCAGACAGAACGGGCGACCAAACTATCTGATGCGACCATCGAGGCCCTGGGTATTGATGACAGTGATGGCTGGGATACGGCCGTAGCCAAGAAACCCCGGAAAAAGAAAATCAACGAGGACGATGAGGATTACGTGAACAGCGTACAGGCTCGCAGTCTCGATGAAAAAGGAGTCACTAAAGTCATGGCCACGCTGATGCAGTGCAAGGAAAAGTGGATTGCTGTGAAATTATTGCAGCGTATCCAGCGCAGCGACGATGACAGGGTCCGCAACCGGGTTGTGCAGATGCACGGATACCAAATCCTGAAGACTGTGCTCAACACGTTCATCAAGGATAACAATGTCGTTCTCCAAGTTTTAGACGTCCTCTACCAATTTCCTCGTCTGACCAAGAACAAGATCGTGGATTCGAAGATCGAGTCCACCATCCAGTCTCTAATCGAATCAGAGCACGAGGATGTCGCCACTGAGTCGACACGGCTCCTGGATGAATGGAGCAAGCTAGAAGTCGCCTACAGAATTCCCCGGAAGAAATTAGACCCCAATGCACCATCAGCCCAGAATTTGCAGCCCGTTAATTCCTTCGAGGAGCGTCGTGGTGCCCGCCTAGAAGAACCATTAAAGCCTGCGATCACATTGCCAACCAATACTCCAAAAGGACCACGGAGCAATGTGCCCCAGCGAAAACCCAATTTCTTCAACGGCTTCCCGCGTCGCAAGCCTGCCGCTCTTCCTACAGGGTGGTTTGCTGCTACCGATAAGCGCGGCAGTCTGTACTATTACACCAAAACCGGTGTTACAACTTGGCAGAAGCCAATAGCGCCTGCACCAGATGTCGCTCCGCCACAATCCAATGGTCCCTCCAAGGCACAGCAAGAACAAAAAACTCTGCAGGACATCATTGACTCCTTGACAAAACCTGGCGCTGTGCCGGGCCGCTCCGCGTCGCAGACCCCACAGCCAGCCAGCACCCCTACACAAGACACTAAGCAAGAGAAGTGGCGCTCTCTACCAATTGAAAAGCAAATGAAGATCTATGAGAACACTGTGCGCATACCTTCCTCGCACCCCTTTTCGATTTGCACGGTTATGCTAACATTTTGCAGCTCTTCCCTCACGTTAAACATGTCATGGACAAATTTCGCCATAAGCTGCCTAAGGATGAGTTGAAAAAATTTGCCAAAGAGGTCAGCAAGAAGCTCGTAAGTTCGGATTACAAAAATAACCGCGTTGAGGATCCCACGTCCATCACGGAGAAACAAGAGAGAAAAGTGAAAATATATGTGAAAGAGTTTCTCGACCGTGCCGTTCAAAAATACCAAGACCACGAGAAGAAAAAGTTGGAGCGCGCTATGAGAGATAACCCGAAGAGTTCGCAGCGACTCGTTATTAATGGACACTCGCCTCCTATAGAAGCTGGTGCGAACAAGGATAACGGGGACGTAGTTATGACGGACGATGAGGAAGCGGGAGCAACGCCAGGTAGCGCTGACCTCAAAAGGAAGCGGAAAGACGATTCCATTGGATCACCGGACCTGACGCCATCGGAAACGCCCTTCCTCAAGCGAGTGAAGGAAAACGAGAACGATGCACCCAGTCCGCCTCCCCCGCCCCCGCCCCCACCTCCAGATAGTGAGGATACATTCGACTCTGTCATGGCAGGACAGGAGAATGATCTCGGCGAGCAAGACGCAGCTCTACTCCAGCAGCAGGAGGAAGAGGAACGACAGAGGTTACGGGAGGAGGAGGCTGCTCTAGAGAGGGAAAATGAGCTTAACATGCTTGAATTTGAGAGGGACGAACTCAAAAATGAAGCGCCTAGTGTTATGACCCATTAGCTGCGGGCAGTTGCGCAGTCGGCATAATTCGGCATTGCACACCTGTCTGCTTTGTCCCTATATTATATAATTATTCGTCCAGTCAGTTCCGGTTGGGCCCCAGTGCGTGCATTTCCTGGCTGCATTCTGCGATTCAAGGAGGGGATACTGGGTCCGGCGTTTCAACTCCAAGTTTACCATGGTTTACAGTTTCCCGGAGTCCAGGAAATCGACGCCGTTACCGCCGTGACGGCTCAACTATTGCTTATCTATCTATCTATCATCAGCTTGTCCACTAGCTATCAACCAGAACTCATGTATTTTTTTTCATCTTTTAGCCGAACTACCTAAACCATACATACCATACCCCGCAACAGAGAAGCATATTTTTTTTTTCATTACTTGGAAGGTCGGTCACGAGGACTTCTTTCATGCACGTTGACGCCGCGACGTACGTACACGGATGAGTCGCAACCCGGGATGATGGGCGTCTTCGCGACCGGATGACTGGCCCAGTCGGCACGTGCCTCGCCCTCTTTGGTGGCTTGGCCAGGCCAGGGCAACTTCGTCGAGATTTTTTAACTTGCTTGGTCGCTTGCGTGCGTGCGTGCATGGCGTGCCCGGGGAAAAAAAACGTCAGCCAATTCCTCGGAGGAAGGGAGGTTGCAGCGAGGGATACAACCTCCGGACAGTTCCATCGCAGGCTGGACCCACACGGGGATGTGCCCAGTTCAGGGCCTGCCCATTGGGCTGTTCGTCTGTGGCGTCGTGGTTGTCAAAAAAAAGTCTGTACATAGCAAGTACCGGCAGTACTCGCACACAAATACTACAAACGCTGTTTACGCGGAAAACGTCGAATGAAAACGCGGACAAGATGGATGATATGAGGAGTTTGAGTTGCATAGAGATATTAGAAGCGTGGTGTGTGTCATAATTATCCATCTATTAGACCAATCTGCGCTATCTCCCGTAATTACATCCATCCTCATCCCTGCATGTCCTCGTGTCCAATGAGTTATGATATCCCTGGAGTTTTACCTTTACAGGTGAAAAAAAATGTGGTGGTTCCCAGACCCTCTAAAATATGCTTCTTGTTGTGTAGGTATCTATCCCAAGCAGCGGTAGCGGTAGCGGTGGTAGTGTAACCACGTCATCCACACGTCTACTCCCGAGCCAAGCCACAGCAAAAAGTCATGACCTTCCCAAGCCGGCAATCTAAACAAGCACCAATAAATCTCTCTCGCCACCCCCACGCCACGCGTCTCAGCTCGAGACGATCTTCTCCATGGCGGCGAGTAGCAGATCGGCGTGGTGCTTCTCGAAGGTGAGCATGGGGCGCAGGCGCACGGCGCTGGCGCCGCTGCCGCCGATGTTGATGCCGAAGGTCTTGGCCTTCTTGAGGAACTCGTCGCGGTTGGGGTTGTCGAAGGCGATGAAGGTGCCTTGGCCCTTGCCGCGCAGGTTGGCGAACTGGCCGGGGTATTTCTTGGCGAGCCCCTCGAGCTTACCGAAGAGGTAGTCGCCGACCTTGGCGGTGTGCTCGACGAGGCCGAGGCGCTGGATCTCGTCGACGATGCCGCGGAAGAGCAGGGCGCGCGCGGGGTCGCCCATCCACGTGTTGAACTGGCGGTAGGGCTTGTTGGGGCGCAGGGACGGGTCGCCGAAGTAGTAGCCGGCGGTCTGGGCCTTCTTGCTGAAGGTCACCATGTCCGGGGGCGTGGGCAGGTCCCAGTGCTCGTGGGCCCAGAATTTGCCGGTGGCGCCGACGCCGGTCTGCACCTCGTCGACGATGAGGAGCACGCCGTGCTTCTTGGTGACCTCGCGCAGGCCGCGGAAGAAGGCGGGCGAGGCGTGGTTGTCGCCGCCCTCGGACTGAATGGGCTCGACGATGACGGCGCAAGGAGGCACGTGGTAGTTCTTGATGAGGTGCTCAACCTCGGCGAGGGAGTCGGCCTCGGCCTTCGCGTTCTCCTCGACATGGTCCTCTAGCGGGTACTTGAGCTGGGGGAAGGTGGCCTGGGGCCAGTCGAAGGCGGGGATGTCCAGCTTGTGGATGGGCTTGGAGCGGGTGGTCGACAGCGAGCCGAACAGGCGGCCGTGGAAGGCAGTCTTAAAGGACATGATGGAGAGCTGCGACGCGCCGGGGCTCTGGTTGTTCATAGACGACTCGAGCTCCTCCTCGGTGAACTCGACGTTAGGGCCACCGCGCTCCTTCTGGCGCCGCCACATGAAGGCGGCCTTGTAGGCAGTCTCGTTGGCGTCGGATCCAGCCATCGCCGTGAAGACCTGGTTCAGTCCTGGAGGGGCCACCTTGAGGATGCCGGTCTCGAGGACGTCAGCCCAGTCGTGGGAAGGGAAATTGCCGAGTGCTGGCCGGTTGATGAGGGCGCAGGTCATCTCGGGGCTTTCCGCGACCTTCTTTAAAGCGGGGTTGTTATAGCCGATGGGTATCGACGCAATTTGGGCGTAGCTTCGCAGCTTGTCAGTCCTCGGGCACTAAAACCCCTCATTTACGCAACAAACAACCAGAGTCTATTGCGCAGTGAGCGGGCACTTACACGTCAAGTATCGTGTTTCCGTCTGGGTCTACGATGTAGTTGCCCGTGCTCTTGGTGTAGTCGGCAAGCATGTTCAAGCTTCGGGTGTCGAAGACCTTGTCTAGCTTAGTGATGTATTCCTGAGCCTTGGGGCCAGGTATCTTGGTCTTGACGACCGGGGCGTCTGGCTCGCCGCTGTAGAAGGAAGAAGCCATTCTGATACCGGAGACAGCTGCTCGTCCGGGTCGTGCTGAGGCAATTGTCGATCGAGAAGAAGCCCAAGTAGAGGAGGCAGTTATCCGCTTGCCGGTGGCATGGAGAGGGCGAACAGCACCCCCGAGGCGGAGCACCGTCATCTTAAAGGGAAGCTTAAGCCTGGTGGGTGGAGGACAGGAGAAGTAGTGTTATCCGTGGCGTATCCGATGACTGATAGCAATTATGTATGCTGTACACTGGATCGAGATGATCAATTGGCTCGAAATAAAGCGGACGACAAGCAGAGATTTCCCAGGAGAGGCGATTAAATAGTAGGCAGGGACCCTTTTCCCCGGGGCAGGTTGGGCAACGGTCTCGGTCCTGGTCTCTGGCTGATTGGCTCGAGGGGCCGTTGGGAGGGCCGTTGCGAGAGGGCAGAGTGCGCTGCCACCTTATCAACGATTGCGTAGGTGGGGCTTTCAGCTTAGACTCGTCTAATCAAGGGCAGATCCAGGGTTTTGCGGGGTTCCTTGTCCAGGCGCTCATTGGGCGCCCATTGGGTCGCGGGCGAGCTACGTCAGCGATTCTCGCTGCTAGGTATCGCCTAGGTATCGCCTAGGTATCGCCTAGGCATGCGTAGGCGCTGCTTAGGTGCGGTAGAGAGTGACTAGAACGCGACTAGAGAGCTCCGAGGTGCTCATGGCCGGCAGGGGTCTAGCCGACATACTGGGGCCCTAATTGCCGCATTAGGCAATTCCATGCGGCATGCTGACCTTTCTATTAGTCCGCGGAAATCCTCGTGGGTGGCGGCAGCAAACCGTCCTCATGATAAGCCGTCCCGAAGTCGGCTTGCTCTGTTTGCGAGAAGTTGGTTGAAGCCATCGTCGATTATGCGTGGATATGCGCGCGCGCGCGATATTCCATGCATCGACGACAGAAATAACAACAGGCCACAGTTACACACGAATTAGCAAATCGCAGCCCGCCTCGATCCAGATTGGCACGATAAATAGACTCCCATGCTCGGCATCTGCGCCGTTGTTACACGAACTGTCACGCGGCGAATAGTTACATTGCATATCTTATTCCCTACCTAACTTACATATAGCTAATTTTTAGTCATCACCTCACTCACTATCTACCTACTGTAGGTATCCATCTATCTATCTCGCTAGTCTGGCGGATCCGTGGTAGATAGGTGGTGGTTTATCTAGCCTTATATATTGATTCGCACCTCATTATGTTATGTCGACAAACTCTTTCCATTCCTGCTCTCATTTCTCGACTCATGTACCGCCCACTATATTCGACTATATCTCACACGAATAGAGTTAGATGCCACCATCGACCCAGCAAATACGACATGTCATTATCTATCTACCCCGCTAACATCTAGCTATCTTCGAATTATACAATCCGTTACCTAACAGCCGTCTCGTCTCACCTTCCGATGACACCTGCGAGCCATCGTTGCTCCGCAGTCTGGGGTTGGTTACCCAGACAGGAGTAGGTATCACAATCGTGCTTTTCGACACGTGCACATGACGATGACCAGCGAGTAGGATCAATAGCCATCTGCACCTGTCCGACGCCATCGCGGCCGCCTGCGCAGACACCCGAGGCCGCCAAATAGTTCTCTGCCAGTAGAATAATACAGCTCATCATATCAAGGTCGCTGTTGGATCCCCGCGCATGCCTGGATCCCCACGAGATCCGCGCAGGACCCGGCCGGAAAGCCAAGCTATACCCGGAGCGCCACCGCGCTGGTATTGGTCACGGGTTTCGTCTATTGATATGCAGCTTTATTAACGTGCGCCACATCTACAACCTCACCTGCAATGACACGGCTTGTTCATTTGTATGGCACTACTTATCGTAACGAAACGAGGGGAATTTAGCTTTCAGAGGAAAGTCGAAAAGTTCACCATTAGCATGGAGAGTCAGGTATTCATTGCATAAACCACTACCGGCTTCATTCGGAACGGGCGTGGTACAAATCTCAGCTTTGTTCGCATAGCCATTTATCAAGCAGCGTGCCACCAACTGCAGCGCCGTTGCCTAGAGAGGCATTGCCGTCTCAACTTGCTCCTCTAATTCCACCGTGACTACGAAAAATACCACTACTATCTCTAACGCATCGGTATCAATATCACGATCACATATATAAGGAGTTGCAGATGGTCAAGTTCCCGACTTGACAACGTTCTTGTCACGGTTCCATATATAAGGCTTGCAAACGGTCAAGGTTCCCACCTTGAAAACGTTCTACTTTTGCTCTGCATAAGTGGTGTTATGGTTCAGCGTTGCAGTTCTGTTCTGTGACAGTTCTACTTTTGCAAGTAGTACCGTGATCAGGGCTGCAATTCTGTTCCGTGGCAGCCTGTATACTGTCGGGGAAGAAAGGCCTCTCTGCGTTACGAAGATTACAGCACATTTAATTAAATCTATGGCCACGGAAATCGTGAGTAATATAAGTCGATGGATTTCGCAGCGGGAGACGGCCGTAAAAATGGCATCATCATTGACCACCCAGCAATCTACCGGACGTAATTTGCATGGAGGTAGTACAGCCCAGCCAGGAGGGTAAAGATGGTCATGTCACAGAAATACGACGTCGTGGACCTTGCGAGTAGATTAACAATTTTTACAGGGAACTACGTGACACGCAAAAATCATCGATGGAATTGTAAGAAGAAAAATCGTAGTAGTCATATGAGGTGTCACAGAACAAAACTGTAACACCATACCACAACACTACAAAGGTATAATGTAGTCTAATTAGGGAATTGACCATCTACAGCGACTTATATATGGGATTGTGACCAGAGGTAAAGGTATACACATTTCGATCAGTCTTCAATACTGAGACAGAAAGATTATAACAACGATATTTATTGAACCCGTTGTTAGCTATTTAGTGTTAGTAGCATTAAACACTTATGGTGCTTAGTGATTATTATACAATCGGTTGCGTAGTTCGTGTCATACTTATTCCTTAAATCATCGTGTATCCTCATATGATGCCAATTAACCTCTCAGGTAGAGGAAATGGGATTTTCTAAAGTATAGGCGTACGGTTCAGTGATGAGAGGGGGTTGAAGATCGACAGTTACCAAACAAGTTTTTTGCACGAGAAAATTTGGAGATGTACATGAGCACCAACACTGTACATGTTATTAACCAGAAACAAGAGCACAATCTACGACGACTTCAATACAAAGTTCGAAGCTACAGGGATGAAGTGGAATTATGACACTCTCTAACTTTCTCTCTACTTCGCCGATATTAATAAGGTTATTTGTGTTGACATGGCAATAAGAGACCTAGTGTAAGGATTAATCGACACCTAAGCCCGTGTCACGGTCAAGGTTTCCCAATCTTGACAACATTCTACTTTTGCATTCTGTTTGAGTGGTGCTGTGGTATAGCGTTGCAGTTATGTTCCGTGACAACCCGTCTACAATAAGATATTCTATTGTTGATTACACTGAGGAAAGTGGCTATTCCTAAATCCCATAGATAGGCAGACTAGAGAGTTGTTATTCAATCAATAGTCTTTGAAAATACTTGGAGACTTGGAGAAGATAATTCGGTCAAGTATGGTAAGCCATACTTCATTCCTCGCCAACGGCAACGAATGCCCATAGGATTTTTGTCTCCTCAATTGGGGATTTGGGACTGGCGATTTGTAATAGAAGTCATATTCATAATCCAACTGCAAGTGTATACACCCCTAAGTCAACCAGGCAAGGGACTGACATATCTCCCTGGATGTGTAATATACGGGATTTCGTTAGTAATCTATAAGTTATGTCGGTGTTAAATAGTTTATTAGATAAGAAAACCTATCCCTTTCGGCCGAAAATGTATTGAATCATAGGGAGTAGGTAGCTAGGTTGTCTAACAAACACTCTTAATGCTTATTTTCACATCGTAGATATCCATAGTTACCCGCGACGCTTGAATATTATACTGCAGGGTTACTCTGAACACATCACTCTTATTGCGGCATGACATAAAGGCCTCGGAAAGCCAGATCCCTATATCAAATAGCCCTAGAAAACACCACGTAGCTTGGGGTCTTTGCCAGGGTTTCATTAGACCATTTAGGGTGGTTGTATTAGGGTTTCCCTACATAGATGTTTTGGTCTCCTTGGTCCTCTCGTGATGTCTACAAATGAATCCATGTATCTTTGAGCCCTCTACTACACTCTCTACTACCGTCATTCATATATCTGGAGTAGTCCTTCTATTTATTTCGGACCACCTCCCCGAACATTTCTCATCAAGAGAATGTCCATTTAAACCTTCCAATTATAACTGAACTGGGCATAGGCACTGTCATACCTTGTAGTTGGGCCTTATACACTTCGGTATTTTGCAGGACTATTATTGCTACTTCCGGGAAGGCTATCGCTGCTATTGTTGCTGCTAGGGAGATCGAATATTTGCACCAAAGCGCGGAAGTCCTCGTCCCGGAGAGTTAGAGGTCGCTCGTTGACTTAGCTCCTAATTATCCATAGCATTTTCAGGCTTTCTAATGGTGTCTCCTTTTACATTGAATCACTCGGATACCCGCTAGCACTGTGAAGGTATCGTCATGAGGACCTATCAAGACTTCTCTTGCCATTTCAAATCAAAGCTCGTGTTAATATACACAACTCAGAATTATTCTAGCTAATCCACAAAAAATGCATCCCTTGAGAGCTGGTTGGGTGGAGATCAACATATCAAGGGAGCGAAGTAATTGTCGTGTATTCTTCATGCAGCATTACAACTATGCGCATGATGATACCCAATCTGTCTCCGAGAAGCCCGTGAAGAGAAGAGTTATTGAGAAACAGCTCGTACCCGCCAATTGATTGTATGGTAACATGCGAGATTACGTATAGGTCTGTATCTGATCACGATGATTCTCTCATGCAATGTATCATTAGAATCAGAGACTAGGTACAGGGTTGAAATTTAGTATCTTAGTAATTAGGACTAATTTAGTATTACTAGATTAGTACTTACTTTAGTACTGATTTTTCAAGTACTAAGCTAGTATTAGTACTATTTTCAAAATATTAATACTAATTTAGTAATACTAAGTTAGTATTTAATATAATACTAAGTACTAAAATATTCACTTATATAAGCTATAAACGTTTATATATAAGAATAATTACTTAGGTAAATCAAGTGGTCTGTGCGCAGCTGTGGCTTATAGCTGTGGCTTTATAATACAAGCAGTTAAAATATTGGCTAAGCAGTAGATTTTAGTACTTAGTATTTAGTACTAGTATTTCTTAGTATTTTAGTATTAGTATTAGTACTCGGTAGTACTAAACTAAGTTAGTCTTAGTACTAGGTAATACTAAACTAAGTTAGTATTAGTATTGACTAATACTAAATTAGTATTACTAAATTTCAACCCTGACTAGGTAACGTAGCATGTTCTAATGTGCGCGACTCGCCTACGGAGAAAACTCACTTCTCTGTAACAAGACGGGAATGTCCACGAGAATAATCGAAATGATATGCCCGTAGGTGTTAAGATATCTCATCTGCCAAGAAAGAGATTATTTTCTTCTGTTGGGTTGGTAGTTTTACTGTGGGTTTCGGCTTAGAGGTATTGACGTAGACACCCTTCACACTCACCAGACGAGATGAGGTGCACAGGTCAGCGAACATGATGGCCCGTGTGTTAGAGACGTACTTGTGTTTTGTCTTAGTCGAGGGCAGTGATACCTAAAATGGAACAATACACCTGGACATATAGTAGACTGCCTACTTACAAATCGCAGGAGCCTGCACTTACCATGCGGCGTTTATGCCGAGGACTTTTCGACCATCGTATCGTTCGTCAGATACAACCCGATTTGAATCCCTACCTTTCGGCTCTTCATTCCTTGAGAAGTGGTAGAGAGCCTGGTTTAATTTATGAGAAGAAAGACAAGTAACGGGTGCGCCACCCACATGCACACTCATGTAGGGGTAGGACGATGACTGGTGAACTACCACCTCGAACAATATTTTGCCGCCGACAAGATGAGCAAGTCAACACGCAGAAACGCAACGCCGCGTCGCCACATCAAGTTGGCTGTCAGACAGACAGACCAAAAGTCGGATCCTGAGACTATGTTGTAAGACCGGATGGCGCTTTAGCGAGTATACTTACATAGTAGGTAAATAGGAGGAAGCTTACTGTCAGAGGAAGCTGATTGATCCCCGGGAAAAAGGACAGACGGACGAGCCCATGTCCATGTCCATGTTCAAGCCCTGTCCCTGTTCAACATCCCCTTCAGACGGATATTATTCCGCTAATCATCACCTTCTCTCGTCGGTTTTGTGGGTGTCAAAATCTCCCTCACCGTTAGCTGGGGGGATGGGGTGACGCAAGGACCGGGATCAAGCCTCGATGTACGTATAGGAGGCTGAAGTTCTACGAAATTCGAACCGTCGAGTACACAACGCATACACACTGTACATGCATACTGATCTGAGCAAGACCGCTCTCTCGACTGTCGCGTTAAGTGGCGCGGGCTGGACCTATATAATCGAGGGATAATTGTTTATTTCAATGGTATTACAAAGAGGTGACAAAGATGGCAAACAGGCGACGTGGATATGAAAAACCCACTGTATATCCCGGAAGGCCGATACGCCGATATATAAATTAATAAATGATTTAACCTGTGCCACTGTGCGGCGTTCGAGCAATGATCCCTCGGCCCTGATTTGTTATCGGAGAGGAGTTGTACGACTTGCCGTATGGTAAGGGATATACCTTCACTTCCTATTATAGGTGGATAAGTGAGTATGTAGCACTGGTTGGAAGTGCTCTATACGAGCTCTCTCGAGGGCATGACCTTGCGTGCTACGGATAGTTCAGCTGCGAGGACAGGCCGTTTTCATCGGCCTGTCGCTTCACTATAGGCGAAATAGTTGCGCTGGGTTATACTCTCGTCTCTCGTCTCAAAAATGCTACCATTATCATTAAAAAAGCCGAATCGCCAAGGGAGTTGCCGTGATATTATAAGAAACTATTCCCGAGCGCCTACCTAGATAGCTGAAGAGACCCTGAGAAGATCGTCAGGCACTGCGCTTCCTACGCACATGAAATCGCGCTTACCAGATTGCGGCTGGGCGGAGCTTTCGGAAATTGTCCAAGTCATGGTTGCAAGGTCAGCCACGTGAATCCTTGGCGATCGCGCGGGTCCTGGATTATTAGCTGGACCTAAGTATATACGGTTTAGCGATGCTATTCTTATCTCGCCTCAACGGGCGTCGGTCTTCCACGTCTTGTTCTCGAATTTCTCCACACGTAGTTAGAAAGCTACGTAGTAGGTAAAGATATAGGTATGTACATACTGTAAGTATGTATGCAGGCAAACCTATCAATGCACTGGTCGTTGGAAATCATTTATCAACATGATACGATCGGTCGGCGCCACAATCCTGCCATAGAACCCCCTCGCAGTCGGTAAAACATGCCCATCCTGATTCATTCATCTCTTGCGATTCTGGAATTCGCATCGGTATACTTTATTCAGTGTTGTTGCGGGGTATGCTAGAGACTGTTTACATTCCCTAACAGAAGTGTGAGATGGGCCATTACTATATTGCACATAGATCTTGGGGAATGAGATCGTGAGGCTTTTGGTGAGGCTTGTAATTGGTGAGAGCCGCGGCAGAGATGACGAAGGGAGAGAACAAACAGTCGGTTCTTCAACTTTATCGGGAAACCCCGCCGAACAAGCAATGCCGGTCCTTCTATCGTATAGGCAGGATTGCCTTCACCCCTGCAGGAGTTACATACTGTAAGTAGAATTGATAATATGATCTGACTCATGGCAGCCTATCGCATCTCAGATCTTTGGACGTGAGGGCTTATGGGAGCGAGGCCTGCAGCAGCGATGCAGAATTACTAAGTGTATTGTTAGGACTATGCACAATGGTAGACTACAGTTGTACCATTGGAGAATATACTTTTCTGGCCGTATTTCGCGAAGGGGTGACCATCATTGATAGGTAGATATCTGACTTGATAGAGGCGTTAAAGCCGTTAATTTTGAGAGACAGAAACGTGTCACCGCTGCATTCACAGACCTCTGAATGCGTGATCTCACTCGCTTCAGTAAGCCGCATTCTGACAGCTCCCGAGCGCTCCGCTGCTGCCACTCAACGTACTGTAAGTACGGCAGCATGCATCCTCGATGATTGAGCCCATCGCTGCCATCGATTGGGTGCACTGGCCCTGCAATCTTCAGGCGCCTGCGATGGCCGTATGCGCAAGCGGGGGAGACGCGCCACTGTTTGGGTTTGCACCCAGACGGTTCGCTTTCTCATATACCCACCGACGTTGCACATAGTAGCGTACTCTGCCGTAGGACCCTTCTCCCCGCCTGCTGCGATGAACAGCGTGGCAGCCTTCTCACCTCATGCACTCCATAGGTAGGACCGGATGAGGAAGGCGACATTTTAACGGCAGGCTTGGTACCACTTTCTACTTCTTGATCTTGAGGCTGGAAAACGTCGCGGCTAATATCCCCGAGCACTACTCTGTCTCTGAGATGAGCTGTTGTCACAAATGTACAAAATCACGAGGTATGACCCGTTGTGCCTCAGGTGTGCTTCTGCTGTGTTGTGCGGGGCCTCATGGCCATGAGTTTGCCAAGAAAACCGGCCACGTCGCCTCATAATTGTCGTGTTGAGGTTACTCTCACCGGTTAAGTGCGCGCTGCTGGTATCAGGTCCGACGAGTATTCTCTAGTCTTCTCCTTTCCCTCTGGAATGGCGAATGACGATTCAAGCTCTCTCCTCTCTCGTTTTCTCGTTTTCTTTGCGTGTTGTTGTCAGTGTTGTCGAGGGTGGGAATTGTCGCACAGGGCTGAGACAAATACGACACTACATAGCGTGATTCCCCTGCATGCGCCATGGCAGTCCAGGTAGGCCATGGCGAGATCACGCTCTGAGAGGTCAGAACTGAGGGAGATTTGAGGATACCTGATGCGTGATAGGCTGGGTCTTCAGCCGCGTAGTTGTCATCTACTTGCTATTTCTAAGACATGGCTGTGAAAAGTTTTAATACGAATTTCTGAAAGCACGTATTACGCGTAGAGGCGAGCGGGCGTCAATTGTCCATTCCCGATATGACGACAATCGACACACTGCTCGGAGGACTCCGTTGCCGTTGCCGTCTGTAGCGTATGTACGTAGTAGGCTTGAAGGATCAAGTAGGGACGCGTTACGTTCTAACTTATCAAAAAAAACGCGTCAAACCGACAAAACAGAAGAGGCCTGAGCGAATTAAAGGAGCATTGGGAGTGGATTTGTCCTTGACCGGGGTAATAAAATTTACGAAACTCAGGACTTACCCTGAATCCTTCATCTCGCCCGTCTTTTTTATGAGCAAGGTCTAATCTATTAAACAACAGTTAGTATTTTTGTATGTAGGTATTGCACACATGATCATGAGAGGTATGTATGTAGGTAGAGAAAAAATAGGTAAAAGCTGCGAGTAGCAGAGAAAACTCTAGGTGAGGGGAACAAGCCACCTGCATTGCTAAAAACATCGGAGCACGGCGGAAAAGTTTTCTTCTTCTAGACTATCTAATCAATAGACTCGTAGTTGCCCTGCTTGCTGTGTAGGTACCTACCTATATTGAACTGCGCATACCAATAGTATTATACAGTAGGTAGTAGAGTATGTAAATAAAAACATACTATGTAAGAAACGAATATCTTATGTGCGCCAATATGCCTTCCTTTCCTATATAATCATGTGTTATAAATATGCACTCGCATGGCGGATCCCTGTTGCATTCATCGATGATCCAATTAGGTGCTCTCTTCTATGGGTCAAATTTCCACATCCTTGGCCAATCATGGCTCACCTCACATCCCGATCTGAATTTTCTCCGATCGCACCTGAATTACGTACCGCTGGTACCAGACTTGGTTGCTAGTCTGGACACTTACCTCAACTTAGCGGAACGGCTTTTGGACGGTAGATGGCCTAAGGGAGGAGTAGGCAAAGTGGTGGGGGAATTAGGGCTGTGATGAATATAGCTACCGGTAACAACGCCGAGTTATACAAGCAAATTCTCTTCTCTTCTGCATATATGGGGATATCTCCACGGCAACCGAGCGGGGGAGGTTGTGGTATGTGAAAAACACACAAGGCTAACAACTGATTTTGTGGAGGGGAACGGTCTCGAACAGCTGCTTATGATGTAGTGCAATTAGGTAGTCGTGCCTTGGTCAACTGGGGGCATTCCTCATCTTACACAGGCCTATGACAACATGAAAGCACTTTAGTTTGAGCAGGTTAAGTAACCTACAGGTGCCACCAGCTAGTAGATATCCCCCGCTTACTCACCGACGCTGTCTACCTACCTACATAGTAAGGTAGCAAGACCACAAACATCACGTAACAGCAATCGGATATGTTGTACTGCGTACCTACATCATCCCTAGGGCCTATTGTGTAATTCTCGAATAAGACTATTGTGTCTACCTACAGTACACCACTTACACTGCCCGGTATGCAGATGCGTTCTACCTCGTTTTCTCTCTCTTTCATTAGTTATTCTTATTACCTACCTATTAGTGCAGGCCACCTATAATAGAGCCTGCTGTAGGACCTTGTGAGGGCTCACCAATCGGGCTCTCTCAACCCTGTCGGACCAGGCCAGCTGCTTCATCCAACCGCAGCGGCGCATTTCGTCGCCTACCCACCGTATCTCCCCCTGCCGGCGGGCTGCTCTAGTGGTACCTGCATCACCCCTGCTCAGCCTGTCCAAGGCCCGCCAGTGCCCAGCCGGACGGGAACAAGGGATCCGCTTAGAGCGCAGCGGTACAGCGACCGGCACAGTAGTGGTGGTAGGTTTGGCCGGTGGGGTTGGTGGATCGTGCTGCTGCATGGCATCGCTGCCGGGGCCTGCACAGCATACCTAGCACATACCTAGCACACCTACCTAGCACCTACATACATACATCTATACATCCATACCTATACATACATGCCCACCTGTCCCGGAGACACCTACCTCGCAGTATGTAGCACTGGAGTCGATGCAACTATTCTGTACACCCGATCGCGAAACAAGCGAGTGAGAGGCCTTCCCATCCCGCACAACGCGTTCGTTCTCTTTTTAGCCTGACTGGCCCGCCCTCGCCCTCGCCCTGTCTGTTCCCGCATAGCAAACAGGAATATTCTGACCCTCACCCTCGTTCTCACCTTCGTTATTTTCCCATCCCACCACCCGTCTGTCTCTCGTTCCATCCTTCCCACTCTCGTGGTATCCAGGAGCTGGTAAATTGGCCCGTTCTCGCGGCCGCCGTTCGTTTGCTGTTTAAATCAATCTACCCGTTCGCTGCCCGGCTCTCCCTGCTGTCACTTATATTTGCCGTCCATTATCAGAATCGCCATCGTCGTCGTTTGCTTGCGTGGACACACGGACACACACACAGATCATCTGCCCGTCGGCTGTTGCACATGGTGGAAACTCTCGGCCGGTCTAACTCTGAACTGACTTGGACGACAAACTACTCCTCGACAATAAGAGCCGTATTATCCCGATCATACGGTTTGATGTCTTTTGCCGTTGGCAACCCGCAGCCCCGATACATGGACATCACTTACACCCTCACCCTGGAAACGACAAACTCTATCAGGCCTCGGGCTCGCTGCAGCAATCCTGCTTCGCCGAGGTAGCAGCACCTACCTAGGTAGTTTACCGGCCTTTTTTAGCTCTTGCTGCCTCTTTAGCCTCTAGGTTTCAAACGCTGCCAGACACGGCACGTTTCGCTTCTCAACCGCTGTACTTGCCGCTTGTCCCGGCGCCAGACAGTTCCTAAAGAGCCGCTGGGCGTGACTGGCTCATACGACGCGCTGATCGCTATCAGCGCCGGCCGTCTTTGGAACGATCTGGTGTCACTTGGTCTCTGATCACATCCGAGATTAGTTCTTCCTGGAGGATTGAACGCCGCTGGCCGAGAAACAGCATATTGTACGCTTCCGTGCTTCATTGCCCACGTGTCAGATCTTATCTGCAGATATATCATCGGTCTCGGGTATTCTCGTTCGTCATGGGCCTATCTCCCTTTTTTTCTACTGTGCTCGGCGTTGTTGCACTCTTGGCTACAGCAACTGTTATAGCTTTGGAGGTCGTTCTTGCGTATGGAACGTGGTCATCCCCGTCGCCAGCAAGGACAATAGCGGTGATCGCATTTATTTCTGAAGCGATCGTCCTGGTTTTCCTTACAGCTAAACTTATTAGGTACGCACGGGGTACGAATGGTGGTCGCTCAAGAGATCTTTGGAGCGCATGGTTCGCTTTAGATCTCATTGCGAGTGTGCTGGCTTCAGCCGTGTCAGTTGCACTATTAATATTGATAGGCAAAACAGGGGGCTTACCAGAGAAGATTTCGAACATTCCTCTCTCCAATCTGCTAATCGGATCCTCCATCACCCTTGTTGTCGCATTTATAAGTCAACTCTTGTTTATCGTCGTGTATTTCGTACTCCACCGACTACCTGACTCCGAACAAGCACTCTCTCTTCATACAAATGAAGAAGGTCGACTATCCCCACAGCTTCCAATGCGTATCAAGTCTGTCCCCTACGATCGAACCAAGCCAGCCGCTTCACAGGCTAGGTTCAATGAGCGAGGTTCGTCGGAATACCCAAGTCGGCCTGGAACTAGCGGCGGGCGATCAGCAGCCGAAACTGTCACCTCATTCTCCGATTCTTTAGCTAGTATTGTGCGTCCTATGGGGTCAAGGACTAGGTTGCTCTCAAATAGCTCAAAGTCTGGGCTACGGTTAGGCTCTTTCGACTCAAATGCTTATCGAGACCGGACTAGCGTTGCGGAAGACGGGTTTGACTCGTGGGATACATCATCTGTCGACCCCCATAATAGACAGATGGTTTTAGAAACTTCTTCGCCTATCCGCCCTCGGTTTTTAGAAACGATTCCCGCTAGCCCTACGACTAGTCGAAGTCCAAGTCCCGGCTGTCCATTGGATCTGGAACCTCCGAAGCGTGGTCGGAGAAACCGAAGCCATAGTCCCGTACATCGGGCTCAACAGGAGCGAGCTTTCATGCCATCAGAGTCGGAGCTGCATATCCATCCCCTTTTCCGCTCGGATTCTCCCGGGCCCCTGCCAGCAGCCACACCAGGGACCGTAGTCGTCGCTGCCCCCAATGCCGGTCAGTTCATAACGGGGAAGTTAGCGAATCGAATGCGAAGTGGTAGTACGCCAAATTCACCACACCCTCTGAGTCGGCAGGGGAGCTACGAGAGCTTCGGGCAGACGGCTAGTCTGCACAGCGATAGTTTGCGGCCCGAGGACGGCGCTGTGGAAGAGCGTAAGATGACGCCTCCGATCCCTGACTGGGTGCTCAATGCTGGGTCCAGGTCGAGCTTTGCTGAGTACCAAAATAAAATTCGGCGCGGATAGAGGGTGAAATCCTTTGATCGAGGACGCAGCGAGCAGCGCTCCAAATAAGCACTGATCGATACGTGAGATATGACTTGGCATGATAAATAATGAGAGACATCCCGATGGAATCTTAGAGAGGTCCGCGCTCACCTCGGTATAGAGGAACCTAAACATGGTGGTTTGGCAGGGTATATGGGAGGTATTTTAGGCGTTTGGAGGATACCACTGTCATTTAGCGTGGCGTTAGAACGGTTCCCCTCACAGAGAATTGTTGGGATATATTCTTCTATTTATGAAGAAGGGAGGAAACTCCGTCAAACTCGTAATAAGAGTTAGAAACCTAAATAAGTAAAATAGATATAAAAAAAAAAGCACCCGTATAAGAAGACACCCTCCATAATAAATACTTATTGGTGTTGTAATTTGTCGTGTGACCTGTCCCACAAAAATTTCCTTTGGCGCCCTGAACTTGATGAGTTTGCTTTGCTTAAGTTACTATATAAGATTGAATTAGCAATTTACTACTTACTACCTAGATACTTATTCATGTAAGTACATGATGCCGATTAGAGTTGAAAAAAATAAAGAATACCATGACTGTTGAAACAAATGCGAGAGCTTACCTGCCAACTATTTACTAGTAGGTATCGGCTAGCTGCAGACTACGGCATGTCAAATACAACGTATTGTGGTATTGTAACTGTATTTCCTGTTTGCGCACCATGTTCTCAGCTTTAGTTGACCCCATGGTGGTTGGCATCTATTAGCACGTGCTTCTCGAGGCTCTTGAGATGAACCCGCAGATCTAGGCTAATGCCTATTTCTTTCTTTTCTTTTTAAACTTTATTTTTCTTTTAAAAAATAAGCAAAAGATTCAATGAAGGAAATTGCTTGCTGTTAATGGATCACATATGTAACATTCTAAACTATAAAACTAAAGTATGGAAGTGAGACTTTGAGGTGTAAGACCGGTGGAAGGTTGTACATAGATACCTCTTATCCAGATGCCCTTAGGAGGTAGGAGGTAATGGGTGCAATGGGTACCAATGCAAAACTTAGCTGGCACTTTTTGCTGCGGGTGTTCGTCACTGGACCAATGAGGGGTTCCCCCACCACCGGCGAACACATCATTGTACGCAGTAGCTGCTACCTGAAATTGGTGGTACCTCTCCCTGCCACTACCTGACAACCAACCTACCTACCTAAACCTAACGTACGCTCACTTGCCTGGGCATTTTCAACATCTATTTAATTGTGCACCAACCACCACCAACACCACCACCACTACTACTGCAGCTCCCTCGCTAGCGAAGTATCATTCCGTCCAACAACCCACACTCCCAACGGCGCAATCACCTTCGTAAACTGTTGCCGCTGCAGCTGTCGTCAAGCTGAACATTCCGCCAACATGAAGATATCATTTCGGGTACGCTGCGCTCGCCTTAGGCTTTCCTTGGCTGGACCACAGACGGCAGACAGTGGGTTGGTTGCGGGGAGTCGACATCAGGCTGCACGCAGCTGGCTGGAGCTCTGCCTGCGACAATCCGAGCCGCCGCCTTGCCTTGCCCTGCCCTGCCCTGCCTCGTCTCTGCCCTTCCCTTTGAATCGTGTTGCTGACAGGTCGACCGCATTAGGATCTCAAGCATAATAAATTCGCCATCGATGCCGAGCCCACCGACCTTGTATGTCGTCATTGTCCCCTACCTATCCGCACCTGGTGCTATTGCAACGTGCCGCCACCCATCATCCGCTACTTCTCTACCTACCTGCCCAACTCGGACCCCGGTCGACGGCCTTTGGTCGGGAGAAATAGGCTTCTAACAAGGCGGTGATAGGTGTCTACGGTAAAGGAGAAGATCCAGGCCGAAAAGGGTTTCGATGCGAAGGCTCTTAAACTCATCTATTCCGGTATGTTCCAGACATGACGATCTGGGACCCGTGTAGGTATAACCTCGGTACGGTTGTTGACGCGGTATAGGCAAGATTCTAAAGGATGAAGAGAAGGTCGAGACATACAAGATCGAGGAGAAGGGGTTCGTGGTCTGCATGGTGAACAAGGTATGAGCCACGCTATGCGTTCTGGGCACCTGAACATCGTCAGAGAGGCGTTGCTAACCTAGCCATAGCCTAAACCTGCGTCAAGCGCTGTCCCAGAGACGCCTGCACGCTCTACCACGTCGACACCGGCTGCCCCAGCTGCGCCATCTCACCCCTCTGGTTCAGCTACAGCTAGTGCGGCACCCCCTGCTACGCCGTCTCCCGCTGGTCCCCAGACTGCTGCACCGGGTCAGAATATTAGCGACAACTCGATGGCTTTTGGCGCTGAACGGGCCGGTGTCGTTGCCGACATGGAGGCCATGGGCTTCGAACGTTCCCAGATCGAAGCCGCTCTGCGCGCTGCCTTCTTCAACCCGGATCGTGCAGTTGAGTATCTGTTGAATGTGAGCTTGGCTGTAACATGTATATTCCACAAAGCCGTAGCTAATTTCATAGGGAATCCCTGAAAGCGCTCGACAACCCGCACAGCCAGCTGCACCAGCATCGAATCCCCCCGCGGCTGCTGCACCCGCTGCCGCACCCGCTGGACAGCCTGCTGAGGCTGCGCGCCAAGGCGATTTTGTTAACCTCTTCGACCTGGCCGCCCAACAGCAAGGTGGAGGGCGCGGTGGAAGTGGTGGTGCAGGTCAGGCTGCTGCTGCTGCCGCCGCCGCTGCCGCCGCCGCCGGTACTGGGACTAGAGATCTCGGAAATCTTGACTTCTTGCGCAACAATGCCCAGTTTCAACAACTTCGACAGGTTGTCCAACAGCAACCACAAATGCTTGAGCCCATCCTACAGCAACTCGGCGCCGGCAATCCTCAACTTGCCCAGCTCATCTCTCAGAACCCTGAGCAGTTTCTACAGCTTCTAGGCGAAGACGGTGATGACGATGCGCCGCTCCCACCTGGTGCTCAGGCCATTAGTGTGACCGAGGAAGAACGCGACGCCATCGAGAGAGTAAGTCAACTACATGAGTCTGTTTGTTGTGTAACCAATGTTAATGTATCGATAGTTATGCCGGCTTGGCTTTGACCGAGATGCCGCGATCCAAGCATATTTTGCTTGTGATAAGAACGAGGAGCTGGCTGCCAACTTTCTCTTTGACCAGCCAGAGGACGACGAGCCGCCGGAGCACTAAGCATATCCCGGATTTTGGTTCTGCGCTGTCTTTTCTGCATTGCTTTTTACTCCCGCCCTGTACACGAAGACCGATATCCTGGCGATGGCGGGCGTAGCCGCCGCGCTAACTTGTCTTCCCTTCACCTGTGATGTGGCCTACCAGCCTCCATGAGATATACGCACACATGAGGAACTTGATATTGCAGAGTTGGGGTAATGAATTTGAGGAAGGGGGGGGAATGCTACCGACCACGTCAGATTGCAGCCTCGACGGCGATGACGCTCTGAACGACGGTGGGTCTGGACTATCTACTTACTTTACGGTCATAGCATAGCTACTTAGCTCATGTACTAGTTGGTAGCAGGGGGATGACAATGAAACAAAAAGGCTGAATGTTGCAATTGGCTTGCCCTGGAAATGTGAAATGCGTGAATGTTTTGTTGTATTGAGTGTTCGCAAATAATGTTTTCCCGCTCGGCTTTCTAGCTGGGAAATTAGAAATGGGTTGGGACCTTAAACTTTATAAAACAGAGTCATTTGCCTCTCTACCTTTACTAGCAAACGAGAAGTAGGTTCCGCATGGGCGCTATAAATCATGCTTATAGGGAGTGTCATTAAAAGTACCATGTCACAATAAGTCTAAGTCTTTAAAAAGCTTGATTTACCATGTCAGCTAGTAGTAGCAAATGTACTCTTATCTACGTATAGAGCTATGGTAGATCCCCTTTTCTTGGGGTATTGACTTGCAGTCTGTTCGTTTCAGACTACTTATGTCTATAGTGTACAGACGATCCGCACCGCGCCGAGAACGCCGAAAAGTAAACAATCGTGGGGTATCAAAAAGAAAGAAGGAAATAACTGCCCGCCCAGCTTTATTTTTCGTCATCCGTTTCGTTAGGCCTCTAGGCCCTCTGATTGCGCGTCCATATCGACGTCCATGTTTCCTCCCTCTTGTCCAAGCGCATCCGCGTCTTCCTCGATCACCTCGATCTCCTCGTTCCCCTGGCCGCTGCTAGGCGCGTTGGCCTTTGCGCTGCTAGTGGAGTCGTCGTCGATGAGACCTGCCGCGCGCCGTTCCTCTCGGAGGCGAGCAACATCGCGCTCGTGCTCCTCGGCAAGCTTAGCGTGTTCTTCCAGGATCTTATCCTTGGCCTGCCACTGGCGCTGAGATGCTTTGTACTCCTCGATGTCGATGTTGACCTTCTTCTGACCGCGCACCATCATAGCGGCGTTGACACGGTTCGGACGAAGTCTCTCCTGAACGAGCGAAGAAATGGATTAGCGAGCTGCGAGAGTACATCAAGAGTGGGGAACAGCAGGCAGAATGCGACTCACCTCCTTATTAAACTTAAGCTTGACGGCGCGCCGGTTCTTGCCTGGAAATAGACGAGAGATGGTCTCGAAATCCGTTCCGAACATGCCTAGCAGTCGATAGAATTTCTCTGTGTCCTCGTCTGTCCAATTACCCGGCGCTTGGACACGCTTCGCAAAAGATGCCGAGTTGACCACTAGAGATATCGTAATTAGTAACCTTCTAGGCAACGCTGCGGATACCTAACAGAATATCGACGATACTCAACAGCCACTTATAATGGTCTGTGGCAAGAGATCTTGTCGATGAGAGCGGGCTACTACCCAATGGGACAGGCAATCAACTTGAGTAGTCAACCTACAGTTTGTAAAGTCGTTCTCTTCAACCTCCTCTAAGTTTGACATGTCTTGATTGTGTCTGTCAACGACGAGAGATGCTGCATGAACAACAATCTGTCCGTCTACAACATCGTAGCCGACACCTTGCCCTGCTCCTGATTCCATCGAGGCTCCTAGCTGAGCCATTGCGGCCCCGCGAGTTTCGCCGTTCTCATTAGCGTCGGCTTGTGATTCTAGATCATCATCTTCTGGGGGGAGAAGTCCGAGCTTGCGTTTCTCACGCTCCAACCTTCTTAATCGATATTTTGCGCGGGCTTCTCGTGCCCGCTGCTCGATCTCGTCTGCATGTCTAAACCGTTTTCCGATTCCAAGATCCTTGGTCAACTCTCCAACTGTCATGGTAGAGTGGTCTACCGTCAATTCCTCAGCATTTTCTGGGGTCGGTTCCCGTTTCCGCCGCCTCGCGGGCTTTTGGATCTCAGCGCTCGTGTCCGCGCTGGCTTTTGCTGTTGCGCTTGTGCTGGGTTTTGTGCGCTGCCGCTTTTTCTTCGGCGCAGAGTCACCTGCATTGGCCACATCATCGGTTATAGTCGATTTGCGCCTCCGGGGTGCTCGCTTCTTCGGTGCTGGAGGCTGAGCTACCGCGGTTTCGCCTGGCTGAGATACGGTGGGAATGGCGTCGGACGCGGGTGGAGAAGGAGGTGCTGTAAGTGGCCCTATTGCTACCTCTTCTTCTTCTTCGGGGCCCGGTGGCTCCGAAGTCGTCGCAGGAGTATCGGTGAAAGGTTGTGGGGATGTATCGGCTGTGCTGGGAGTGTTGTTTCCTATCCCGACACTGGGCATCGGCTGCGCATCATGTCTCGATACATCTGTGGCTGGCCTATGTGGCTCTGGACAGGGTGTAGGATCCTGGACGGCCTCATTCGTGGGTTGAGGAGTTGGGTTTTGGATAACTGGAGGAAAGGATAATAGAGGCCGCGATGTCGCAGATTCCAAAGTGGGTTGAACGGCGGGAATTTCTACGCGGGATTCGGACGCTGAGGGAGTCTGCAGGTCAACTGGCGTAGGTAGGGATTCGGCAGGAATTGGCTTAGTTGGTTCGGGAATGGCGGTCTCAATTGAATCGACAACAGAAGGCGTCAAGGGATTGGAAGCGGCAGGAGTCGAGGCTTGAGACGGAGGCTCGGTCGTCGGAGCACGTGTCGTAGAAGTAGAGGTCGAGTTCACGGATGGTTTGGAAGACTTGGCTCCGGGTCGACGGCCTGCCTTCGGCTTGAAGGACAAGCCCCCCGTCTTCTTTAACATGGAACTCATGGCTGCACTGTTCGTCTGCGCCCCAAGGTTGTGGCTATACTAGAATGCGATGCGCAGTTGACATGGCCTTTGGAGGCCTTGGTGGGGGTGGTAAATCCTCACGATTGCGCACACGAGGGACTACCGAGGGAATGAAAACCGGTGGAACAATGGATCTATAGAAGAGGGACACATGAGGATATGCCAAGGCTTCAAGTTGTAACGCAAGAATGCAACAGTTGAGATGCGGGTAGCAGGAAAAGAGTGGAAATGAAGGTGGAAAATATTGATAAAAAGCTAGCAGGTAGGCCGGTTAAGTGGTTTGTATGTAGGTACCTCTTTTTTACCAGTCATCCGAGGGGTTGCTTTGGCGCGCAAGGAGGGACAAAATGCCTGGGTGCCAAGCCACCAAAGCACAGCCACAGCCCACCTGCCTCGTCGCTTGCCCCTTGCCCCTTACCGTGGACTCTGCTGTAAGGAGAGAAGGAGAGGAGACGCTAATGGTGTCGCTGATAAGCGTTGCAACCAGAAACGGGCTAGCGTACTTTTCCGGGCGAGAGTCAATCTGCAACCTGGATTTTTCGTGCCAGTGTTTCCTTCTAGCAGTCGTGCTCATCACTTTCCTTCACCAATATCCGTCTTTTCTTCGCGCCAACACGTTGTTCAATTCTTCTGCCTCACGCCAGCTTCGCCCGATCCTATCGCTCCTGTGCCCTCAGCCAGAACCCCAACCCCTTTGCGACTGGTGTTTTATTCTCGAAAAGGGATTCCTTTGGGGATCGCCTTGCTTGATTGATTGTCCCTCTGTCTGTCGGAGACACGCGTGCCTCTCCGCCTCCTAATCTCTGCCTCTGCCTGCGCTCTCCTTTGTCCCTTTATTTGGCGCAATCCCCCACGACTTTAGTCACCAGCCCCTGCATTATTCCTATCGGCAAGACTTCCACTGTCCTTATTTCTGATGCCTTCATCTACATCGCCAATCGTAGCGCCACTCTCGACCCGGGTCAAAATGGAAGACCGTAAGAGACCCGCCGTCAACAGCACTGACGATATCGCCCCTCCGAGCAAGCGGCAGGCTGTTAATGGCACCAGCAAGGCTAAAGATGACGCCGACACAAAAGACGAAGTCTGGGTTGAGGTAAGTTCTACTGCTTGACCGCCTACTCTCCCGTCAGCCTGGTTCTGCTCTTCCGATTCATAGCCCCACCTCGACAAGTTTTGTCACGGTCGCAGGCTTCCCTTCTAGAACATGAAATGCTTCAGGGGCTTTGTCTTCAACCCCGTGCTCCCGTCTATGTACTCACACTCTTAGACCTGATGCGCGACTTGACCTATCATCAACCCCCCACAGTACAAACTATCTTCCGCCTCCATGTTCCTCCACATGTTCTCGAACGGGGGATTTTCCAGATATTTCAGATGCACACGTGCGCTGCATGATCACGAAAGGATTGTGTTGCTAATGCCAAAGTTGGGATGTATAGGAATATCAAAAGGATGCCATATATCGTCAGATGCTGGAGTACAAACGCGAGAAAACCACGTTGGAGACTCGATTAGAAGAACTCGACAAGCGATCTACATACCATGATAATCATATCCGTGTCATGGATGCTTGGTGGACACAGGTAAGCAAGAGTCGACTGCAATACGCCTTCATTCTAGACAGAACTGATATATTGAGAAGTTATTGCAAGAGGTTTCAGTTCTAGCCAACAACAGTGTGCCATTTCAAGATGACACTGAAGGTACAGCAACACGTCCCGTCTGTTTAGCGGGTCAGCTACTGACATGTAAACCAGATCGTCCATTTCCTACGCAAACCCAATTCAAAGATACTGAAGAATTCGAATCGCACCTCGATAACAAAGCTTCAGATATCAAATCGAAACTTGAAACGTTATTTTCACAGCTTGCAAGCAATCGTGGCAAAATCACACCCAACGTCGCAAACTTAGAGTCACAGGTCAATAATCTTCTTGCCAATCAAAAAGAATATATTGTCAAGGTCGATCGCCTTATTTCGGACAAAGATAGCCTCTCCGAGCAACTAAACAATGCCACGTTGAGGTACATGAAAGCGGAGCGGAGGTTAGATCGTGTTAAGAGTGCACAAGTTCAGAAGTTGGAGCAGCAAGCTCTTGCCAGTTCAACCACGCGACCCGCTACAGGTTCTGATCAGGCTAATGGCATAAATACCGACGAAAGTAACGGAGATTACGCATCTCAAAAGCTAGCCCTCCAGGAGCTTAATGCGGTAGCAGATAAGCAGAAAGAGCAGCTAGAAACGGCATTGACAGAGAACAAGTCTTTACAAGCAGAACTCACCTCCCTCCAAACTCGATTAACAAACCTTACCGACGAAGACTACTCTCGCACCGAGATTTTCAAGCTATTCAAATCCCAAAATGAAGATCTCATTAAGAAGGCTAATAATCTGGAAGCTGAATGCCATGCACTCAAGCAGGAAAAGATTAAGTTGGAAAAGGAGCGAGAAGAAAGTCGTCAACGAATTGAAACAGAAGCCCAAAATCTGATAACAGAACTTGAAGAGCAACTTCAGCAAGCAGATACCAACCTTGCCCGTGTGAGGGCGGCGAGAGACGAGTTATATGCCGATGTGATGATACTGAAAGCTGGTAAGGAGCAGGAACGGTCAGCTCTCGACCACATGAATGAACTTCTTAGTGCTAGGGAGGATCGGATATCAGCCTTGGAGTCTGAGCTTCAAAGGATACAGCCGAGTGAAGATGTGGACATGACAGCTCCTTCAGCTGTCGACGACATGTCTCTTGAAGACCTCCGATCAAAATATAAGAAACTAAAGAGCGACTACGAATCTATCGAACTGGAGCTGCCTGGAATGACGAGTGCTGTCAAAAAGTTCCAGGCTCTGGCGAATAAGAAAGTCATGGATTTCGCGGCTCAAGAAGAACGTGTTGCCCAGGCTATTGCAGAAAAGAGCAAGGCCGATCAGAAATACTTCAATGCACGCAAGGAGAGTGACACGAAGGCTGACGAGGTCAAGAGGTTGCGGTCGCAAAACATGAAGAGCTCTGAAATTATTTCTCAGCTCAAAGAAGTGGAGGCCAACAATAGGATATTCGTTACAAGTCTGGAAAAACAGCTTGCTGATATGAAGCAAACCAATATTTCAATCATGACTGAGAATAAAAAACTGGACACAGCGAACCACGACATGTCCAGGCGTTACGACTCGCTTAAACAACAGGTCTCCGAGCTGGCTAATCTCGTGAAGACGAAAGATTCGACTACTTCCTCTGCAAGGGAGCGGAACACAACTCTCGAGGCCGAGGTAGAAAAACTCAAGGTTCGTCTCGAATCAACCTCGAAAGACAGGGATAAGTGGAAGACCAAGAGCCTTAGCAACTCGTCTGAAGAAGAAGAAATGCTACGTGTAAGTAATGCCCAAATTGGGGGTTCTAGTTACTGAGCTAACGTGATCCACAGAGCATGGCCACCTGTTCGATTTGCAAAAAGGACTTCAAGAATACCATTCTTCGCGGTTGCGGGCATATTTTCTGCCGAGGTTGTGTCGACGACAGACTTGCAAATCGGATGCGCAAATGTCCCAACTGTAACAAGGCTTTCGACAAGAACGACATCATGACCATCCATCTTTAGGGTGGATAAAGGCTCTTTTTTCATATACCTCAATGTAAATTATAATTTTGACGGCGATGGATTAACCATGCATCACCGATGTACATAGTAAAACGCAGTGGCACCAGGCAGCTACTGCCTAGTGGGCGCAGGCACACGCTCTCGCCTACGATCCGAGGTCGGCGCTGATACGCGGATGCACTTAGTGGCATTGAGATGTGGCAAAGCACACACACGACCGTCCCAGAGCTTGCATTCGTGAGCAGGCTATTGTGGACACAGGATAGCATGAGAGCATTGTTAATGTAGTAAGGTGGTTCCTGTAATAAACAGTGTATGAACTAGCCAGCTTGTTCTGGGATCTTGCATTCGGTTTTTAAACAACTGCCAAACCCCGTGCCTACAGATATTACTTTATCTCCTGCTTGTGGACCCAAAACCAGTGCTTGTATGTCTTGAAGAGGAAGTTGACGCTCCACCAGACTCTCTCCTACTTGAGCTTGGTCCTGGTGCCGACCCCCAACCGCCATTGCTACTGCTGCCTCCGTAAAATCCGCGTGGCTCCTGTTGCCGGTTTCCACGATTGCCTGCGAGATAAGCTGCGGCGGCACCCCCAGCCATGCCAGACCAGAATCCAGGACGCCAGCCCCCCTGGTTTTGCCCCGAGGAGCTGTAATACTTGCTGTACGGCGGCGGCGGATCACCCCCATCTCCCCCGGGTCCGAAGCCCGGATCGAACCCCCCTCCACCGCCACCAAACCACCCATCCCTAGGCCTACGCCGAGCGACGCCACCTCCGGGGGTATTCGCCTGGGTCCAGGCGGAGTACACGATCCAGAGCAACACGCCGACGAAGAGGGCACCGAAGAGCCAGCCGCCCAAGTCCGTGCCCCTTCCCTCTTCAGGATCGGGGCTGCGCAGGGGTCTACTGTCCCCACCTCCCCACCCGGAGAACCAGCCGCCGCTCCCGGCGGCCGCGACGTCGGGGAAGCGCCGCTCGCCGAGCTCGGTGAGGACGAGGCGGTACTCGACGCCGCAGGAGCCGCGGAGCACGTAGGGGTCGTTGGCGGCGGCGTAGCCCTCGCAGAGCACGTCGGTGGCGCCGAGCTTGAGCTCGGGGGGCAGCGAGGCGGCGCAGGACCACTCGACGTCCTCGGCGCCGTACGAGGCGCCCTGGTTCGCGCAGCGTAGCACGTCGATGGCGTGCAGCGCGCACACGCGCGGGGAGGAGACGCAGCGGAGCTGCGGGATCGCGGGCACGCGGCGGTGGCTGGTTTGCCGGTCTGCGCGCAGGGTGAGGGTTTGGACTTGGGAGAGGAGGATGGCGTCTTTGGGCTTGCTGGATGCTGTTGGGGTTATTAGGAGCGCGAGGAGCGCGGCGGGGAGAAAGGGGGTGGTGTGCATCTTGTTCTTGGTCTTGTTCTTGTTTGGCGTTGTTGCGGTTTCTCTGTGGCGTTGAAGCTGTGGCTGGAATTATGTGCAGTTGAATGCGAGGGGAGATGTGAGACCCATCGCACTGGCAATCTTGTAATTACGGGCTACAGCTGTGGAAGTGTTTGATTTGATGTGTGGAATTCACAAAGCTCTATTAAAATTTCAAATGTTTGAGGTGGCGACAAAGAAAATTGCAGGTTGAAAGGAGGACACTTGTCCAGCTTAGAGTGGTGGCTGTGTCATTGTTTGCTGCAGGCCTTCAAAACTTAGAATCGCACCTGTAGTACCTTGGAGAAGTATCTAGATACTCGGTGGCGCGCCTCTCTTGTTTTGCTTAGGAGTGTTTTTATTTTATTTTAAGGCAGTGTTAAGTTTCGCTTATAGTGTTACGTGCTAGGCAGTTACGTAGATTTTTCATCAAATGAAAAAAAAAGTATAAGTGTGAAGATGCTCAGTGGACTATGATCTTTGAATAAATATTTATGTACGTCATAGACGAGGAGGTAAAAACAACAATCTCTAAATGTTATTCTTACATATTAAGGGTGCCTGGGTAACAGCTTGTTCCCTTGATATGATATCAGATACCTGATCATGAGGGAATGTTTCTTTTTGTGTACGAAAAGAAAAAGGGATGGGATGTAGAAAACAATGAGGCTGATAAACTATACTTTTTGTTTTCTATGTGTATCTACCTTGACAGGACTTGGGTTTTGATTGGCTCCTTAAAAATGCCGACAGGTTGATTTGCCAAGGAGATGTGACCAGTCACATGGAAGACGGTATGCGGTGTTCTTTCCAGTCCGCGAGAGGGAATAAGTATGACATAATATCCATGCATGTCTACGTGTTGGCGGTCAAGTACGACGTCCGATGTAGCATTTCTTTTCCATGTGTCTGCTACGCGTATAACAGCGAGATGGTATTCGGTGTACGACCTTGGGCGTTCTGTAATATTTATACTTATCAAGTATCGGATGCCGTCCTAATACGCGCATATAAATATTATGCATACGAAGGCGCCGGCTACTTCGTATACGCCGTACGAAAGCGAGCTTAGCGAGGACATGTGGGTCGCATTGGAATCCGGAACTTTTGAAAGCGAGCCTGAGTCATCTCCTGATTGGAGTTCGGTAAGAGTGCGCGAACCTACATGGAGCGTAATACTTCTATTTTGACCCCACATCTAGCGCTGTAAAGGTAGGTATCTGGCGGGTATCTAGAATCTCGTTTGCGGGTGGGGCGCATACCTAGCTCCCGATGATAATATCAGGTATCCAGGCATTAGGCACACTATACGTAGAAAACTGGTATGTAAGTCTGGACTGGCAAAGCGGTCCCCGTGCGGGGTGGGAAGCGAATCCGAAACCCGCGCTGTGCACAACTTTGCAGGATGTCCCGCGGGTGTGTTATGAAAATCGTGCATATGTCACGGCGTGATTCATCATGATTTCAGCCCGTGGCAAATCGAGAGGCAAATCTTGACGCCTCGTTGTGCCTGTCCATATTTATACACCGGATATTTCCAACATGCAACTACGGGTGCATCATCCTACACCCGCCTTGCCCTGTGCCGTGAACTCATGACTCCCTTCTATGGAGTGTGATTGTCATAATGTGTCACCCTGTGTTCCGTGTTCCTTGAATCGGCGGGAGCTTGATCTCTGGAGCAACACTCAGCTCGCGCTCATCTCAGATCTGGTCTTAATGTAGGTATCACAACGTGGTAGGCGTACCATGGATAGGGTATCTAGGTTTGGTACTGATACTATTAGTAGTAGCACTATACTTAAAATGCGTAAAACCTAGTTTTGCTGACGCCAACTACCTGTGCATACGTAGATCGCGCCTACGCTAGATCGGTAGTTTTATACTCTTAATTGAGGTAGAGTAGTATCTACACATTTAGTCGTTGGTATTTGAGAAAGGCACGTAACATCCTTCGAGTCTTGGGCAATTACCAAACCTACCTAGGTAGGTAGATAGGTATGTAAGTATTGGATGTAAATAGGTATGTAGGTATTATTACAGTGATACTTATACGGAATCGGCAATTTGATATTGGGTCTAGCACTATCGGCTACCCGGTCGCCTGGATCATGATAAGATTTTTTTGACGATTGGTATGCCTGTCTTGGCTAGTAGCCCATCAGTGGTTGTGCCGGTCGCAAAATGGTACTGTGATTTGTAGTTGCCAAGAACACAGTTTTCAATGACTGTACCATTCCATTCCGGATTACTTCCGAAAACAAGCACAAAAAGTGCCATGTGGAGCATGGTTTTTGTGTTGTGCAGCGGCCGGAATGTCACAATTCCGCTGCTTCTAGAATACCAGGTACGTACGTCCGTCTACAACGGAGTGCTCTGGGGTCCGTCTGGTTACCCACCGCCCCTCCTCCTGTACTAACGGGCACTAACCTGGTACTAGTGTCTTATCTCAGCTACCAACCCGGGCAACTGTTTGTTAAGGAGGTCTTGAGCACAAATATAAGTGCCTCCCCCCCGGTATCCTAACAAATCCTACTCCGTATACCTAGTTGATATAGGTACCCTATCCTCCAAACATATTTTTGTTGTCGGCATTGCGCTCCATATCAATCAACATCGCAACGCCGCTGCATACATGTGGTTGTCGAGAAGATAGGTAGCTCGCCAATTGTTACCTACCTACCTAGTCTATTCCCACTCGGCGTCAGTTGGGTGTGTGAGACACAGAGAGAGAGAGAGAGAGAGCCAGGTTTCCGGCACACGGACGCATTTGTGGCCGGCGCATACTCTCTGTGTTGGTATTGGCCTGCCGTTTTGTTGTTGAATTCTCAGATAACCTCGGTCTGCGCGCGAATACTTCTATTTGACCATGGCTTCCGAACTTTCGGAGAAGGCCAATGAAAAGGCTCCCGAGGAGAATCCCTCTAGCCGGCCATCCACAAACGACAAGTCGACGACTAGCACTATCTCGCCGCCTTCAGTCAGGGGCGAAAAGTCGGCCATACAACCCGAAACTGACCTATCTAAGCTCGACTCCAAAGCTGTCGCCCTAGACAAGGCAGCGGATGCTGATCCATTTCAACATTTACCTGAAAATGAAGCTTCAATACTCAGGAGGCGTAAGTACCATCTCAAGTCCTCACTCTCCACCAATCACAATCACCTCACACCATTCGATACATCCCCCGCAGTTTCTAGATACCCGTGATCTGGGATCTTGTTCTAACATTTCTATGTAGAGGTTACGACCCCTGAGATCAAAACCGGCTTTGCTACCCTCTATCGATATGCCACAAGAAATGACTTAATCATCATATTCATAAGCGCTATAGCCTCCATAGGCGCTGGTGCTGCTCTACCTCTAATGACTGTCTTTTTCGGTCGGCTTCAAGGTTCCTTCCAGGGGTTTTTTAATGGCCAAGTCGCCAGGGATGCTTTCAGCCATCAGCTGAACTCCCTCGTCTTGAACTTTATCTACCTAGCCGTTGGCGAGTTTGTTGCCGTCTACATCTCTACCGTTGGTTTCATTTACACCGGTGAGCACATTAGTGCTAAGATCCGAGAACATTACCTAGAGAGCTGTATGCGCCAGAACATTGGTTTTTTCGACAAGATAGGCGCTGGTGAGGTTACTACGCGAATTACAGCGGATACGAACCTAGTTCAGGAGGGCATTTCGGAGAAGGTCAGCTTGACACTCTCTGCCGTCGCGACATTTCTATCCGCCTTCATCATCGGTTTCGTCTACTACTGGAAACTGACCCTCATCCTCACTTCCACCCTCTTCGCTCTTCTGTTGGTCATGGGCACTTCATCAATTTTTGTTGTGAAATTTACGAAGCAGAGTATTCAGGCTCATGCTGCCGGAGGTACAGTCGCTGAAGAAGTTCTCAGCTCTATTCGGAATGCTGTCGCTTTCGGCACGGAAGGCCGCCTAGCTCTGAAGTATGATGCTCACTTGAAGATCGGTGAATACTGGGGATTCCGCAAATCCTCTGCTGTTGCTTTGCTCGTCGGTGGCATATTCCTCGTTATTTATTTGAATTATGGTCTCAGCTTTTGGGTTGGCAGCATGTATCTCGTTGAGGGAATTATTCCCCTATCTACCGTGTTGACCATTATGTTGTCCATCGTAATTGGTGCCTTCAATTTGGGCAATATCGCCCCCAACCTCCAGGCTTTTGGAACGGCACTGGCCGCTGCTGCCAAGATCTTCAATACTATCGATCGAGCTTCCCCCTTGGATCCTACCGTTGATGACGGCAAGAAACTCGACAAGGTTGAGGGCTCAATTCGCCTACAGAACGTAAAACACATCTACCCATCCCGACCCGAAGTTGTTGTTATGAAAGATGTCACTCTCGATATACCAGCAGGTAAAACAACCGCGCTTGTTGGCGCTTCCGGTTCTGGAAAAAGTACCATTGTTGGATTGGTAGAGCGATTCTACGACCCCGTCGGCGGCCAGGTCCTTTTAGATGGACATGAGCTCAGCACCTTGAACCTTCGTTGGCTACGTCAACAAATCTCTCTCGTGAGTCAAGAGCCAACATTGTTTGGCACCACGATTTTCCACAACATTCGTTATGGCTTGGTCGGAACAAAATTCGAGAATGAATCCGCCGAGAAGCAGAAGGAACTGGTAATCGAGGCAGCTAAGAAAGCTAATGCACACGACTTTATTTCGACATTGCCTGAAGGGTATGAGACGAATGTTGGAGAGCGTGGCTTCTTACTGTCTGGAGGCCAGAAACAGCGAATTGCCATTGCTCGTGCTGTTGTCTCCGATCCTAAAAGTAAGACAAGAAATGTATATATTATATCAGTATTGATAACTGACTTCGAACCTAGTTCTTCTACTCGATGAGGCTACAAGTGCCCTCGATACCAAGTCTGAGGGTGTAGTCCAGGCGGCCTTGGAGGCTGCCGCCGAAGGCCGAACAACTATCACGATTGCTCACCGTCTATCGACTATCAAGGATGCCCATAACATTGTTGTCATGTCGCAGGGTGCCATTGTTGAACAAGGAAGTCATGATGACCTACTAAAAAAACAGGGCGCTTATTACAATCTCGTGACTGCCCAGAATATCTCAGCTGTACATGCGGCAAAAGAGGAAGAGGATGACGAGGAAGACGACGATACACAGCTAATTCGAAAGATGTCCTCTGCCCATACTGGCGGCGCCTACTCGGAAGATCCTAACGACAACATTGCAGCGAAACTGAACCGATCGTCTACTCAAGCCTCTGTATCTAGCAAGGTTTTGAAAGGCCGCAAGCCCGACGATGAGGTCAAATACAGTGTGTGGACTCTAGTGAAGCTAATTGGTTCGTTCAATCGATCAGAGTGGAAGCTCATGCTCTGGGGTTTGTTTTGGTCTATCATCTGCGGTGGTGGTAACCCAACGCAAGCCCTTTTTTTCGCTAAACAAATCTTGGTACGTTTGATGGCTATCATCTTTTACTCGGTCACTAGCTAATCTTGCACTAGACACTCAGCGTGATAATCACCGATGCAAACAAAGCCAAGGTTAAATCCGACAGTGACTTTTGGAGTCTCATGTATCTCGTTTTGGCGTTTGTCATTCTCATTGCGCAGATTGCCCAGGGTATTGCATTTGCAAAATGTTCAGAACTGCTCATTCATCGGGTCCGGGATCGAGCATTCAGGGCCATGCTACGCCAGGACGTAGCCTTTTTCGATAAGGAAGAGAACACGCCTGGCGCTCTAACCTCGTTCTTATCAACAGAAACGACGCACGTGGCAGGCCTCAGTGGTGTCACCCTCGGCACGCTTCTCACAATCACCACAACTTTGGTCTCTTCTATCGTTCTAGGCCTCGCTATTGGATGGAAGCTGGCCCTCGTCTGCGTCTCAGCCGTACCAGTGATCATCGCAGCTGGATACTTCCGTTACCACATGCTAGCCCATTTCCAGCAACGTTCGAAGAAGGCGTACGAGAAAAGTGCGTCCTACGCCTCGGAAGCCATCTCAAGTATCCGTACTGTTGCTTCCCTCACTCGAGAGAAGGACGTGTTGGTGCAATATCAGCAATCCCTGATCTCACAGCAGAGATCCAGCTTAATTTCTGTCTTAAAATCGTCTCTGCTATACGCCGCGTCACAGGCTACCCTGTTCCTAGCTTTTGCGTTGGGATTCTGGTACGGTGGTACACTCATCGCCAGCCGGGAATACAATCTCTTCCAGTTCTTCGTCTGTTTCATGGCTGTCGTCTACAGTGCTCAGTCAGCAGGCTCTATCTTTTCGTTTGCGCCGGATATGGGCAAAGCCCATCACGCTGCTAGCGAACTTAAGACTTTGTTCGAGCGGAAGCCAACCATCGACACCTGGTCTGAGGATGGCGAAGATCTCCCTGCTGTTGACGGCACGATTGAATTTCGCGACGTGCATTTCCGCTATCCGACTCGACCTGAGCAACCAGTGCTTCGTGGTCTTAACCTAACGGTGCGCCCGGGTCAATATGTCGCCTTGGTCGGCGCATCGGGCTGCGGAAAGAGTACAACTATTGCTCTCCTCGAGCGATTCTATGACCCCCTGTCGGGCGGTGTTTTCATCGACAACAAGGAAATCAGTTCATTGAACATCAAGCAGTACCGTTCACACATCGCTCTCGTATCGCAGGAGCCCACGTTGTATCAGGGAACTATCAAGGAAAATATTCTCCTCGGTACGCCTAACGAGGAGATTGCGGATGAAGCCGTTGAGCACGCCTGCCGTGAGGCCAACATCTACGACTTCATCATGTCTTTGCCCGACGGCCTGAACACCGTGGTGGGCACTAAGGGAGCTTTGCTTTCTGGTGGTCAGAAACAGCGTATTGCGATTGCGCGTGCGTTGATTCGTGACCCCAGGATCCTTCTCCTAGACGAAGCGACGAGCGCTCTAGACTCTGAATCAGAGCACGTCGTCCAGGCTGCGCTAGACAAAGCGGCCAAGGGGCGCACCACAATTGCTGTCGCACATCGTCTCAGCACAATCCAGAGAGCAGATGTCATCTACGTGTTCGACCAGGGCCGAGTCGTGGAACAGGGCACGCATACTGAGTTGATGCGCCTCAATGGCCGGTATGCCGAGCTCGTCAACCTGCAGAGCTTACAGAAGAATCAGTAAACATTCGCCGAGCAGGAGGGGCAAAGGCCCCAGGAAGGGAGTTTCGTATTTAAGATTTCTTGCACTGATCGGCGCAATAGAGCGCTTTAGCGAGATAGATCTCACCCCCCCCCCCCCCTCTGTATATACTACAAGGCATTTTTATGGCGTTTGACAGGGTGGGCTGGACTGGCTGGTTCATTACCGATAGACAAGACGCCTTTTCAAGGCGGCATCGCATGCGCCAGAGTTTGACATTAAATACTAGTATTTATTATATATTCATATGTTTATTACTTTAATCTAATCATCCTAGATGCGATCTATTTTAACCTCCGTGTCCTTTATTATGAGAAGTAGACATTCCGTCGCTTAAGACAGTGGTGGACTTGCAGACGACGCAGAAACACGTATTTTTGAGACTTGGTTTTTTCAGCTCTTGAACCTACCATCAGTAAAATATAACGGTAGCGAGTATTTCCTTGCTCAATAGTAATCGATAACCAATTAGACTAGGTACAATAGCTGAGCTACCTACAGCAACATGAATCGAGACTTGGTGCGACGATCGCGTTGATCACTACCGCTCGTGGGATTGGTCTACTGAGCGAACAAGCGAACAAACAGACACTAACGGGACCGAACCGCGCAAACCACGTGCGGAACGATGCAGATCTTGCGACGCTGCCGGCACTTGCGAGGGAAAATTGCTTGGCGCCGGGCTGGGGGACGAACGGGGAAAAGAAACGAGGGAGAGGAAAACACAGGAATGGGAATTACAAAAATGGGAAAAGGAAAAAAAGGGGAACAGGGACGCCGGGCGCAGGGGAGTGAGGGAAGAGAGAAAACAAAAGGGGGGGCAGAAGGTTGGGATGGTGGTGCTGATAGGTATGATATATCTGTCTTTATTACAGATCGACATTTGGGCTTGCTTCTTTGAAGCACTCGTTACTATTTCCTATATTTACTATCTACCGCGTACGTACTGTATTTACGCGGATACTGCTCTCAAGAAGCAAGATCTCTTAGAATCTAATACGGCTCACCTGAGGAGGACTGATGAGAATCGGCGTTTCGCCTTTTTAGACCCCCGCTGGTCCCCCTCCTAGGCTCGTAGCTCAGGTACAACAAGTAGGTAGCCAGCCGTGTTTCACGCCTCTAGGATCGTGCGCGACTGTTGCACAAGTTTATTATGTCTCGGGTTGTAGTATTTGCTTACAGCATATGAGCGAAACAACCACCTGCAAGAAAATTCCCAATCTAGCCTTGTGCTACGAGTAGGTAGGTACTGTAAAGGAGGCAGTCGAGTCGGAAATTCAACAGGTCACATCTGATGGCCTGAGGAGGCTGTGAGACTGATTCGATTGCGGTATTTATCTCTATTATAGGCAAGTCTTGACTCGTCTAAGCCATTGGCTAAGAGGGGTTTTATTAGTGTTATTACCGTTTACTTAATACCCTCACATATACACTACTTACACTAAATACTTACTAAGTAGATCGAGATCGGAAAATCATTCCCAGTGCTTGGCGTCTTATAAACTACCTACTGTAGGTACGCGACGTTTGTCGGTATTATAGGCCAGGGAAGACTGGATGAATAGGGATGCGTAGATTGGCACGAGTTTATAAAATAGATTAATTAGCAATCAGGGCAATTGATAGATGACCGCGGGTACCTTGCAGCGTAAGTTGCAAATCCGGTGGCGGATCCCGGCCCAGGAACCGGCCTGCTTTTTGCTTGCTGCAGTCCTCGGTGAGGTGTAATGCATTAAGTCTCATATTGAAAGCCCGCATGTTCCAATTAGACACATATACAGCCCGCGAGGGGGATTAAATGACACGCTTTCGATACAATACTTTCAAATATCTTCGTTCAGTTTTAAGTTTTATCAACCAAGATAGCAGAAGTGTTAAGCGATCGCTGATGACGAATTAGACAGTCTGTATTTAGACTAGGCTACATAGATAGTGTGTCTGTATCTGGTGTAGTTCCAAGTTAGCCGCGATGGAAAGGTAGCGTTACCGTTTATATGGGCTCGTGGGTACTTAATAAATAATACTACGTTGATTTCAAACTTCTATTTCCTCTAGTCTCAATAACGATATTAAAGTCCGACCGACCATCCTGCTACATACCACTTGGGTAATCGCAACTTCGGGCCAAGAAAGAAAGAAAAAAAAAGAGGTGCATTACTTTATCGGGTAGGTATGCGCACGTAAGACTGTAAATAACCTGCTCAGGCACACTCACTGCCTTCACGGTTGATTGGTTGAATCGGCTTACGTCTAGACGATGACAAGGGTTCACAAAGGTGGTGTAATTACGCTACCAGCCTTACGGGCCGCTCATTCATGGACAATTTACCTATTTTTCCTTCCTTGTTCTTTTAAAAGACATGTCTAACCCAAGGTGTACCAAATCTAGGTCTCTTGTCTTAGAGGTTAAATACATGTCTAGATATCACGTCGGACATAGCTGCGTACGTGTATCCCAGCACCAGTATTTGTACCGAATCTAAGCGAACATGGCTTGAACTTGAAAGACACTACGGGAATATTCAAGGACCCTATCTATAGTAGATGTAGCTAGCGCATACTACACCCCACCAACATCTCCAGTGTACCTCCTAGCGTACACCTATTAGGCGATAAGACCGGAGCAGCCAACCGGATATGATGGACATGTGGATATATGGGCCTCGATATGTGGATGTGTGGCGCTTCGCCAGCATACTGCCAAGGACAACGTGCTGCAAGCACCATCATTAAGCATGCCGTTGAGGCGTGATTGTGCATCGGTAGCTCGATAAACCTGAACCACGCAATACTATCCAGGTACGGCATAGTGCGCATGGGTCTAGCCATTCCTACCTTAGCGTAGTCTGGGTACTAAGCCTTTTATGGACTCAGAGCCTTCGTATTTGCGCTATCACCTTTGTGTGTCAGGGCAGTCAGTCCCTGATAGGTATGGGGTTTAAGGAGGTTCGATGTGACCAGCTGCTATGTATAGGTTTGTATGTATGTAGGAAGCAGTGAAGGGCAAGTTGTTGAAAGCAGAGAGACCTATCTAAAGACAGATGGATGAGACCAGACTAGTTTGGAACCTGTCACGCTCCACCTGCCTACGCATAGATATTACTTACATACATACATGACAGAAATACCTACACTGCCCAGATGTTATTATTGTAGCATTATGCGTACTATTATAGGCACGAGTCCCCACGGCTTAGGCCCCCAATTTGCCCTGTTTGGCTCGCCTGCAGCTAGCACTTGGCCTAAAATTGCAGGTATTGAACATCGCTTGCATTTTATTACCGCCCCGACTGGGAAGCGCCAGGGCCTAGAACTTGGATTCGTAGGCTTGGGGGGGAGAGTGACCAGACCAGGGGGAGCAAAGGCCCGCTCAGCCAAGGGAGCCGTTGTGATAATGGCCTGCCATGGCGCCGCCGCTGCTTGCTGCTGCTTGCTGCCAGGATACCATACCAAGGTATGTACATAGTAGCGTACGTAGTAGGGAAGTAGGTATCAGTAGCCCGGGCCGGGAGAGATTGTGAGGGAGGGAATACAGAAGTAACTCATGGTTGAAAAAGGTCATGGATCCCCGACGAGGACCTGGCGTAGGGGAGAAGAGACGGAGGGGTTCGTCAAGATCCTGTATTTCTGTCACCTACATAGTATACATAGTATACCTGTCTAGTATACCTTACACTTACACACAAATTCAACTTTTCTAGTCGTTCACTAATAATACTCGTCGTACTCGATCTCATCAAATACCTCTCTTTGCAGTTTTGAAGCCCGTCGCTATCTCAATCTCAATCTCAATCTCAGTCTCAGTATCAGTATCAGACCAGACTCAGCCTCTCGTTCTCTCGTCCTCTCTCTACCACCGATTAATTCCCAACTGTCCGTCCCCACACGGCCTCCACGCTCCGTCTGTTGCTCTTGTTGGCTGCCGATTGACCTTGCTAGGGGGAGCGGGATGCATGATTTCTAGACGTGGTGTGGAAGAATCTCGTCTTGGTCGCGGCATCGTGCATCATTTACCCGTTGGCCAACCCGTCCACCATTGGCTGCACCTCCGCAGTCTATACAAGGTCACCGTCATTGCACGTCTCCAATCCCATCCATCGACGGAAGGGCACTCGGGTTCGAATCGTAAGAGGCTAGCAACACGGAGCTTGGGGCAATATAATAATAAAGTAATAAGGCGAAGGAGAATACACGCAAGCAACACTCACATAGGTATACATACATACATAACGACAAGCGCTTTCGAGATAAATATCCCGTCTGTTCGAGCGACGTCTCATTTAGCTATTCCATCCCTTGCTCGATACTCAAACACGCCCGCCCGCCCGCACACTCGCCCTGAGACGACTCCCGTATACCAGGTACTGTGCACGGTGGCACTAACTAACAGCCCCCAAGTTCCAGTTCCCAGGGAGATCCCCAAGAATAGGGTGGTAATGCTAGCTGCGGTTTCACAGAGTGGGAACGTGGTGAAACGATGAATTCACACCCGGGAAGTCGTGGGTCGGCACCGATGGCAGCGGCGCCCGAGACGGCAGTAGCTGTAGCTGTAGCAGTAGGGGAAAAAAGAAATGTTGTAGGAAGAAGAGCAGCCACATCCGCAGCTAAGACTAAAACTACAGAGGTGGCAGGAGCGGCAACAACACTGCGAGATGCACTGCAAGGGACACTGCGAGGAACACTGCTAAACCGCAGTGGGAGCTGTCGCGGTCCACTCGGTACGCCTCGTATTACAGTGCCCGCATCCGCCGCCGCCGCCGCTGCCTCTAGATCCAGATCCAGCTACAGATCCAGCTGGACGTACAGGGCAGTGATCTTCCTGCTCATTTCCTTCTGGGCATGTCTGAGCATTACCACTGCCGCTGCCTCTGCTATTTCACTGGACGAGTCCCCTCGCCCGACCCCGACTCCGACCTCGTTGGCCCTGAGCGGCACGCAGAAAGAGACAGAACCCGAATTAGAGACAGAGCCAGAAATCCTTCTGATCGACACGCGGATCCCCGTCTTCCTCGACGGCCATTGGCAGATCATGTCCAACGAAGAACATCGTGAACTTCGTCGCCGGGGGGCTGCGTCTAAGGAGACAACATTGACAGCGCCAACCGCCACGACCACCGAAGTTGTCATCGACACCTCGACCGTCACCGCTACCGCCGATCCGGTCACGACGACCACTGCGGCGAGTCCCTTACCCAGCCCCTTCGATGGCGCGCTCGCAGCCAATTTCTCGACACAGAGCTGTCCCGTCTTCATCAATGAATTTCTGTCAAACGCGACCTTTAAATCGTGTTACCCTATTTCGCTGCTTCTACAGGTGAGTTTAGCCCGGACTGCCGATACGTTTACTTATCTATGCACACTTATGGGCACCTACGTGTGCACCCACTTACACCCACGTGCAACACTCTAAATAAAGGCTTATTGCATTGCATCAACGCTAACCTCGCGCCTGCGCTTTCGCTCTCCAGGGATCCCAGTCATTCTTCGAGGCCGAGACGAACTTTGTAACAATAACGCGGGTTCTCGATGCTGCATGCGCGGCTAACCTCACCATGTGCACCGACTACTTGAACGACCTCGCAAGCAGCCTCATCGACGACAGTAACTGCGGAAGGGAGTACGAGCGCCAAAACGCCCTTGTTGTGCTAGCATACAAGGGCATGAAGACCTACGAGACCGTCTACCGAGCCACATGTTTAACCGATAAAGATTCCAACTCGTCCAGCTATTGCTTCGCCAACGCTATCACGAACGCCAGCACTGCGTCTAACTCGTACCTCTACTACCTTCCCTTCAATTCGTCTCTACCGTCCAACGCCGTCCCAGCCTGCGGGTCGTGCACACAGCAAACCATGCAGATATACCAAGCCGCCACCTCTGATCGCAAAGCCGATATTTCTAATACATACCTAAGCGCTGCTGATCAAATCAATATGAACTGCGGTAAAAACTTCATCAACACAACGCTAGCAGTCGCCGTGAATTCAAGCGCGACATTATATCCGATGTCCTCATCTTCGTTACTCCTATTCTCTTTCATATTTATGGCCATCTCTCACTGGATATTATAACCGCTCTTGTTAGGAGTCTGGCTATGAACGCGAGTCCTCCGAACCTAAAGCGAATACACTATAAGGCGTCTCAGGGGGAGGACAGGGTCTGGGGAAATTATTATAAATTTGGTGAACGACTGATTCCATATTGGACATTTTGCATTTTCGAAAAGAGCGCTCTAAGAGACAAGCAACGATTTTTTTGACCTTCGGACGGCACTAAGGAGGACGGCGAGGCCTCATATTTTCTTTTCTCATGACACGGCCACATCAACGGCTATGTCCTCTTGATACGATACCCATCTTCTCTTACAAAATTACTTTTAACACCTAGACTTTACTCTTACGAGTAAACTGTGGATACCTTTTTTTTCTTGGCCAAGGGTTTTGCGCCTATTCTTTGCTACATATTACATATTCAACTTTTTCTTAATGAACATTATTAGCTTTTCTGGTGTGTTTTGGACCTGACACGGTACAAGGCAGGGCAGGATGGGTCTAGGAAATTTGAGCTAGAATTGGTCGAATTTAGACATGAGCTATGGGATCTACGCTTCAAAGCTGTATATAATTTGCCCCTGGCTACGGTTTCTCGATCGGGCAATAAATATAGCTACTATCTATTGAGATAGTGACATACTATTCAGTAGGGAAGATTCTGATGTATAAATGTATGTGTACTATTGTAAATTTGATTATCAGACGTGAGATGAAAATTGAACTAGCTGTCTGGATTACTACTAGATCAAGATATTCTAATGCGGCTGGCTGGTCTATATCATGTCGAGTAGACTGAACAGAAGCGTTATAAAGTTTATTCGCTTCTTTTCCTATCAGCAATCCGATGCTACATGAGATGCAGTGAGCGAATGGTCGTGTCAAGTAGTGTCTGTCCATGGTGTCGAATATCAGGTTAGAACATCGCATTATCCCTTCAAGTTTATGTACACACATTGGAGGGCTTACAATAGCAGCCAGGGAGACGTTTCATAGACTTAGCGAAATCTTCCTAAGGGTGCCCTTCATCAACACAGGGCGACAAGTATCCCCATTAAAAATTATTAAAGAAACGCATCACCTCTCTCTCATTCATATCCGCGAGTAGGTTGTAGAGTAGCCCTGATTCGCCAATATTGGTTCATACCGAAGCCACTCCGGCGTTGAGTATCGACCGCACATTGAGCCGAAGGGGTGGGAGCTAAGACTATGTGGCCCATGTAAGCACCTGGGATGTTGAAGTCTACCTTCTGTTTCATTATATCCCAAACTTATATTCCATCATGTAAAATCCCATATAGTATATCATATATCAATACAAATTGCTACAAATGCTGGTTTATGTGAGGTTCCTCAGGAAATAGCATACGCTTGAGAATGAAGTTTTAAGTTTCTAGCTAGCCTACCTGAGAGAGTCTTTGCTAAACTCTTGAATAGGAATTTGTACCTTTAGTTCAAGCATTAGGTATTGTTACGCCTACTGCTGACTTACCTCGCACTTGAGTTATTATTTTTTGATGAATAAACATACATTAAGTCTAAATTAAACAAGTTCAAATTACATACAAGCTGTAAGTCAGTATTAGCAACACCGCCAATTTTTGGTTAGATGCTTCGACTAGTTTTTAGTCCACCATGGTCTTATTGGCCCGGAAAATAGACCTTCATAATTGTTTTCATCTTTTAGCGGTATAAATATGGTCATACGCCGGCCCAGGCCCATGTCATTAAAGCTTTACATGCATTCGTTCTCTTAGTTCAGTGCCAAACCTCTGATAACGTGTGCGCCGATGAACATTGAGGGCGAGCCTGCATGTGTGTAGAACTAATTAGAGTAATAGTTATGGTTTACTAAAGGTCGTGACATATCCAAGCTGAGTATGCATATTACCTACACAATGGAAGTTATGGGGTGGTTACTTAAACCTTGTATTGGCAAACTACGGCTCAGCAGCTTGGTCCAATCTTAGTCCAGTTTGAGACCGGAGTCACGAAAATTGAGAACAAGAGAAAGGACCAGCTTTCTCGGCTTTTATTGGCCACCAGTAGGTTAGGAAACTCCTAGAAGCTTTACGAAGGTAAGTTGGTCATGCATGCAAGGGAAATCATCTATCCCTTTAAGTGCCGTTTTCGCACCGCGACTTAAAAAGTGGAATAATGGGGCCGCTCGTACAGATGCATACACCCAATAAGAGTATAAATAATGCTCGGATAATAGTTTTATTGGGTGTAAATATGCCTGCGAGCGGCCCCGTTATTCCACTTTTTAAGTCGCGGTGCGAAAACGGCACTTAAAGGGATAACTTGCACAATTAGTGTAACACCGCAGATATATACACTTTTAGCTCTTCTAAAATACAGCCGTCATGATACACCCTGCATACAACAATGCCAATATTTTCCCGTACCAATATACCTAATCGGCATACCCAAATACCTCGCCCACAGCGAGTACATTAGTCCTAACGCCCAACAATGTGACCAAGATACCCACCAGGTCAACTATCAATAGGACCGCCGCGGCCATCATGAACCGCGGGCTAAAGACGCGATACAGCATGAGGTGGCGCCGGAGGTGTCCGGCCCAGGCCATGGTGGCCAGGCTCTGGACGGCGTAGTACGCGACGAAGACGCCGAGGGCGCGGCTCGCGCCCTCGAGCGCGCCCTTGCGCTTCGGGGATGTCTTCCACAATACGAGCAGCGGCAGCGCGACGCACGCGATGATCTGCCCCGCGAAGTGGTTGAGCGCGACGGCGATGGGGCTCCAGGGGTAGCGGATGGTGAGGAGGGGGATGAAGGCCGAGTCCCACTGGATGGAGGAGAGGGCGGCCTGGTGGCCCGTCTTGAAGTAGTGGTAGTTCCCGAGCAGCGCTAGCGTCACTGGGCCGATGGGGTCGGCGGCGATGCCGTTGATCTCGAGGATCTCGGCGAGCGCGAGGACTTGCCACAGCATAATAGCGATGGCGCCGCCTCCCATGGGCTTCGAGAGGAGGATGCAGGCGCACGCGATATTAACGGGCAGTAAGAGATATCGGGCGCCGTTCGCGTTGCCGTACCCGAGCACGGTGACTTGAGCTCTACGGCTGCTGGTTGATGTTGTGAGGATAGAGATACAAGGTGGTGCCCAGAGAAAAGCTGTTGAGCCGGCTACCAGCGCCAGCGCCAGTACGACCTGTGCAATTGATACATGAATTGTCTTGAAAGTGGGTTCCGAGACAGATGTAAGCCAGTTATTGTTACTTGCGGCGTCTAGGGTCCAGTAGCCGGCGGAGAGCAGCAAGGCGCCGCGGAAGCCATATCCAATCCACATGGGCGCAAGCCCTTCATAGGACCGGGATATTTGCAAGTATGACTTGACGATGGAGGGAAGGATGAGAAACACGACAAAAGGCACCACTAATTGCCAAGGTGCCGATGTTGAAGAGTTTGCAGATGCGTAATATGTGGACTTGCAGTAAGGCATCTGCTCTTCTCTACAAAGCTTCGAAAAGGATGCTACTCGACTCAAGACTACAAATAATAGTGAGTGGTATATACCCATGGTCCGCTCATGTACGGACGGCCGCCGAATTGCAGCTATAGCGCTAGTGATACCGAAGGTTGCGAGAAAAAACAAGGAAATAGAGTCTTCCCAGATAGTGTATGAGTTGGAGGCGAAGCCAATAGACTGACTCGCCGTAAAAACAACTGACAGCCAACCCCAGAAATTGACTGGGAGCAAGTTGAAAAAACTCTTGCCCCCATGAGAGAGTAAAGTGATTGTCACCGAGATCATACTTCCAATAGCAGTAGCGGCACCTGCCCAGAGCCATTCCTCTGAGCCAGTGAATTTGACAGCAGCTGAACTCGCAAGCCCGATTGCTAGGCCACTTGAAACCCCTGATTTGACCAGAGACTTGGTTAAGGTCTTGTAAGACGCAACATCTGCATCCGCGCCAATGCCCTGCAACTCCAAGGTCTTTTCTGCGAAATCCAACTCGACATTGTCGAGGACAGCGAAGTCTTCATCCTCGTCTCGTGACGCATAGAGCAGCAAGACTACCACACCTAAGGCCATAACTACAATTCCTAGTATCATGTTCGGTACATTGAAACGGGCCCAGAGATCCTTGCAGATCCTCAGTGTCTCCGCCTGATAGGCGGTATAAGCAGCATAAACAGCGTCCCATTTTGGTGGGTTTGTAGATCGTGTAACAAAATCCTCTGCTTCTTTCCAAAGAGACGCAGGTGACCCCGGAGCGGAGTTCTGCTGTAGTCCACGAGCTTTGAAGTATGACGCCTGATACCTCCTGCTTCCAGCTGACGTAATACTAGATGCAGCAGCAAGGCGATCCCAGGCATTCCCTTTGGAACCTGCGAAGGCCTCTTCGATGGGCCGGCCAAGATTATTAAACGGGATAGGAATTCCGAGTAGAAGGGCCAAAGTCGGGACTAAATCGATCTGATTCACAGGTCGGATCTTGGCGGTTGCGGGTGGCGTGGCGAAATCGGCTTGCGTTCGGCCAAAGACGGGCTGTTTCGAGTACATCCACAAGGCGGCTTCAACTTCATCATCGCTCTCGCCGCCGTGATCTCCTTTTCCATCCATTCCATGGTCGCCCATTACAACGAGCAAAGTATCCTGGTCTATACTTTCGGTAAGCTCACGGATGAAAGCGTCCATTTGTTGGAGTTTGGCAGTCATGGCTGGGTGGTTCGGGCCGTATCGATGACCGGCGTGATCCACGCCAAGTAGATGGCCTATAGTAATATCCCATTCACCTATACGGTCGGGGCTCATAAGCGGGAAGATGTGCTCTAGAACCCCATTGTCGACTGTGTGCAAATCCCACACGTTGAAGCTGTCGTATGCTCTACTTAAGTTGGGCTGGAAGTAATCCGGGAAGAGCGACGTCCAGGTGTCGTCACCTAGATGAACGATGCGCTTCCCATGTTCCCGAAGTTGCATCAAAATATTGTCTTCCTCGATAGCGGTCCCAGCAAAATTAGAACCCAGGTCAATGAATGTCGGCAATGTTCCTGTCGTCAACCCCTTTAATCGCTGCAGAGTGCTCGTTGGAGGGTCGGCAATAAAGGGTAACAAGAAGGCATTATTCGGCGATGCGACAGCTGACTCGTAAAGAAAAGGAAACGCGTTATGATAAACTTCAGCCTTGCTCTTGTCTTCGACGGGTACCGTAAAGTCGTATCGCAGAGCGTCGATTATAACAATTACAGCTTTATTAAATGTTTTCGGGTGCCAGCAACCACCATCAATACTCCTACTACCCTGCCACGTAATTAAAGGTTCGATCGGCGGGGTGGCGCATTCGGATCGCTCGTCTAGGACAAGGCGCGTCAAGAGAAACCCGCTGGTGAAGAGTACGATTCCAACGACATGCATACAAAGTAGCCATATCCAGAAACCGACGGTCCAAGAGCTACGGTTTTCAAAGGCTGACTTTCGACGAGACTCTAGAGTAGCGCGTTGCGCTTCATCGGTATTGGGGGGTCCCGCAGGGCTTTTCTTGCTATTTTCCGATTCTTTTATTCGCTTTGCCTTGGCCCATTGAGCAGCGATCTTTTGGTAGTCGGTAGGAGGGTTTTTCGGGTTGGCATTGCGAGAGGTCGGAGGAGGCATTATGGGCAAATGATCAATTCAAGATCCAATTACAGCCATTGGCTGCTAGAGAGGAGGGAAATAAACTAGCCAATGATATGAAAATAAAAAAAGAGGTTGGAATTACCAGGACAAAGAGAGTGCAGAATAGAGAGATTATGGGCGAAACGCGATCGTGGAAACAAAGTTGTTAGAAATGTGAGGAGACATTTTTTTGGTGATTGAGCAGTGTAAGTAGTACGTGCAGAATACCGAGCTACCAGGTATCTATGTAGGTAAGCTCCAGCTGCTTAGGTACGTCACTAGTAAGTGGGGATACAGTATAGCTTACCCCACTATTAACCAATAGGTAGGTACATGTAGGTACCTACTATGTGGGCAGATATCAAAATAGCAGTCCGTGTAGCGGTAGTCACAGCGCAGGAAACTACGGGGTATACCTACATAGTTGAAGCTTGAATACCGTGTAATTCTTAGTACTAGGCATGAGAGGTGGGAGTCATAAGGCTTAATTGTTTTGATAAATTCTATTGAGTAAAACCTAGTAAAAGCCCAAAGTAGTGTAGTTGGAAACACGCCAAGGTGACAGTTAGGCTCCTCGCTGAGGACCTAATCCCTTCGGGGGCGGAGGAGTCCCAGGTTCGATCCCTGGCTTTGGGTATTTTTTTCTTCTTAACTACTAGCCTGCAGGTAACTGGCTTGGCTATGGGGGAGCGGACGGGGACCCCGCGTTGTCTAGATCCGAACTATGCGTGTATCTAAACCTGGGGTAGCTAGTACCTAAATATATGTAGGTAGTGGTAGTGCCTTTGTTATATATATTACCTACTTGATTTCTAGCTTAAGGCCCTCAAGTCGACTTGCTTATCTATCCCCCTAAGATACAACTTAAAAAAGCGACTTGGGAGTTAGTCATATTGTTCTTTATACATACAACCTGTTTTAAGAGCAGTTTCTAGAGATCCAGCCTCTCAACCTCTCGAACTTATCAGACCACCACCCGGAAATTCAAGAGATTGCCTTCCACGATCTCGGCCTTCTTGCTCTCGAGCTCTTCCATATCCCAGTTCACACTGATGAATCTCCCATTCAACCACGGCCGATACTCCCTACTTAGCCACACGATTGTGTGTGCCGGGAGTACGGGCTCATCGACAAGCACCGCATGCATCTCCTCGGGCATATTCAATGCAAGCTCGGTCCTGACGCCGCCGGGGTGGATGGAGAAACAGACAATCCCTTGCTTCTCATACTCGCTCGCGATGAACTCGGCGAGACGGCACACCACGAACTTGCTGGACTGGTAGCCCGACGCGCCGTGTCGCACGCCTATGGCCCCGTAACTCGACACCAGGATGCTCGTCTTCGTCTCGCTCTTCAGCAGCAGCGGGATGAACGAGTGGTTGAGCAGATACGTGCCCTTGACGTTGATCTCGTAAGTCTTCCACCACTCGGCCGGGTTCGACTCGGCCACCGGCGCCCACTGCTCCAGGTTGCCTGCGTTGCAGACTAGGACGTCCAGCGTACCTCCGAACGCCTCGCTGATTTTGTCGGCCGCGGCTTGGACGCTCTCTTCTGACGTCACGTCGAGCTTGAGCGCGAGGACCTGTGGCGCACTCTTGCCTGCGTCAGCCGCGGCCTTCGCCATCTCCTCTACCAAGCTAGACAGATCCGAGCGTGCGCCGATGGCAATATTGCTGCATCCAGACTGAGCTAAGGCTAGCGCTGCTTCTCTACCGATTCCCTTTGATGCGCCGGCTATGAAGACTGATTTTCCAGCGAGGTTGCTCTTATCGAGCGCGATGAAGGGGTAGGTATCGGTGTGGATAGTGGTGGTAAATGTATTGAAGGCGGTAAGGTTCGCCCATGGGGTGTTGGTGGTCATGTTGAATTAATTTGATTACGTGACAATCTATGCGTTGAGCTTGTAGATGCAGAAAAAAACGTGTAGAACGATGTTGATGTGAGCGTCTTTCGAAAGAGATAGAAGCTTCAACCTCTTATGTAGTAATCCCCTCTATCTGGTGTGTAATGTAGTAATCCCCTCTATCTAGTGTGTAATGCTTACCCAATCATGGCAGTCCAGGAAATCGGGCATTACCTATGTAGGTGTTAAGGTTTCATGAGAGTTATCTCCTCACTGCCTCCAACCTTGAGCTCCAAACACCCACTGCTTAACTCCAGTTTTAAGTGTCATGTGCACGCATGTCTACTAGTCCCGGTTTTAAATATCGAACATAGTCGTCGCATAGTTGTCGCATAGTCGGTATATCCATGGCCTATGCGAGTAGAGTTGACGATCATTCCGATCGATAGGTGGTACCGGCTTTTTTTGCGGGGGTCCGGAGCCTCCGAATGATACCTTCGGCACTTGGGTCTGAGAAGTGCGGAGAGTCCTGTACTTAAGCATCGGCCGTCGGAAATAAGTACTTCCTGTTATGGTAATTCTTCGGCCGTAAGCCCGTAAGCCCATTCTGGACGGCATTAACAAAACCCAACACCCGACATCTCCGTTGCCGATCACGGTGGGCGCCTCTCTAGAGCATTTAAAAAGCCACCTCATCTCGTTAAGTCAATACACATGTGTTCATTACACATATTTTCTATTGTACTTGAACAGAGTCACACGGAGGAAGACTTGAGGCCGGTTACGTACTTGAGGATTTTAGGGGCATGCTGGGTGCGGCAGGTGCGAAGATCATAACCTATTTATATCCGGTCCATAAGCGGGCTGTCAAGCGGGTTACCGCCCGCTATGGATAGAACCTCCCCAAAGCATCAGTGCCTACTCTACAGTCTATCTACATACAGATTAGGTGTTTAAAGATCGACACGGAAGATCAGCACCTCAGCCTGGGCGTTCGTCCGGATCTACAGTGGTGTGCCTGATAGCCCACGTGCAGACCTTGATGAGACCTAAAGCTTAACACTACTGGTGTATATAAGCCTCAGCGTTGCGTTCGGAATTAGGCTCGTTCACGAGGCTACGTAACAGCCGAGGGTTGAGCTCTCTATTCAATACAATTTCTTTTCGGATGGCCCTGCACTGCCTCCTCCTCAAAATGAAACGGGGTGATGGATACTAAATGCGGGATTAGCAGCGAAGTCGCGGCCCGCAGCTACATCGCCCTTAAACTGCGAGGCTTTTCCTTGAGCCAATCGGCCTCGAACCTCGTCATCGACCTCGCTATTCATGATGTTCTTCCGATGGATGGCTCTGGTGTGCTAGAATTAAGAGCGGGGTTGTGAAATGTACGAGATCGTTTCTACTGTACACATGGGAGCTATATATAGTGGGAGTACCTAATACCTAAGGGCGAGCACCAGGAATCAATCCTGTCCGGCAGTAGGTAAAGAGGCCTTACTAACAAGGACTAACATATGGTGTTTGAATCCTGCAGGATCACTTAAACGCTTGCCTGTTCGGGCGGTCTTCCAGCCACGGTCTCACGTGAGAATACGATTATGAACCAAGCTACCTTTTTGAGCCTCTAGGCACGTCAAATGAGAGAGGGTCAAACGATGATTTGAAATATCACGCTATTTCTGAGGCTACTGTACCTGACGCCAGCTCACAGTTCCGCATCCCAGTAAGTTGTACCTGCATGCTGCACGAAATCCAGCGCCATGGACCACCATGGTTAAAGCATAATGTCTGCATTAATCTAGTACCTACTTAAGGTAAAAATGGACCTGGGCATGTGGAGTTCGGCAGTCATGATATATCTGAGAAACTGTAGATTGGCTGATTGCGCTCACCTCGTAGATCATACTAATCCTTGACGACTAGGTACTGGGATCACATCAACGGCCGTTGCTGTGGTTTTCACCATGAGACATGGAACGTTACTGTCCCATTCAGCGAGTGACCTTGAAACTCCCAGTCGAAAATAGGTAACGAGGGATAGCTAGCAGGTAGCAGGATGAAATGACGGGGACAACGGAGTTGGTTTACCTGCCAAATTGGCAGGTGACATGTTTCCATACATCCTCAAGCAGAACTACACCGATCCTTTCACCACAGGCGAAGCCGTGTGCAGATGCTGTATCAATACTGAGGCGTAGCACACTCCCTTTCTTCCGATGAAGTTGTGCAGCCCATCGGGCGGCCTGGTGTGGGATGGGCTAGGACTTTACAACGCGAGGTGAATATAAATACGATTCGCCTCGCCCTCGTTGATCGACCTTTTCTCTTGCACCATCAGCTTCGATATCTCGACTGCCATCACCGAACTAGTTCATTCATTCACTTTTTCGCTTCGCTTCATCGTCACTCTTTACTATAAACGTATCCGCGATACCAACAACAGTCCTCGCCACAGACAGCCTACCGAGCACCCCACAAGCAACCCAGCAAGCAAAACCAAGCAATCCAAAATGCAGTCCTTCTCCAAGATCGTCCTCGCCATCGCCGCCGCGGCCAGCCTCGTCTCCGCCGCCCCGGCCTCAGCAGCAACAGCGCTCTCAGCCCGTCAGACCATGAGCGGCGACCTGACCTACTACACCCCCGGCCTCGGCGCCTGCGGCGTGTACAGCACCGAGTCGGACGCGATCGCGGCGCTGTCGTGGCAGCTCTTCGACCAGTACACGCCCAACGGCAACCCCAACCTCAACACGCTCTGCGGCCGCCAGATCCAGATCAGCCTCGGCGGCCGCACCGCGACCGTCACCGTCGCCGACCGCTGCGAGGGCTGCCAGTACGGCGACCTCGACGTCCCCGTCGCCGTCTTCGGCGAGCTCGCCGACCCCGCCATCGGCCGCACCAAGATGACCTGGACCTGGCTGTAGATGCCTCGTCCTGCCCCGCCGGGCAAACTGGCTTCTGGGGCCTGGAAGGGCTGGGAGGTTCACCTCGAAAAAAAGTGGAGGGGAGATAGGGGTATAGGTCGGGACAAATAGACGGATGAGTGTTTTGGTTTGTTTGTCTCTTGCGAGCTGGATCTCTTTCGGGTACCTGGTACTCATCAATAGACTGTTGTGTGGTCGTGGTCGTGCTTGTCGTTGCTGGTGTTGATTCTCTGTATATATACACTTAGTCGCTCGCTCAGTCGCTCCCTCGGATATATCAAGTACTATTGTATTACTACCGCACCTCATGTTGTTCTAAGTGTATTTTCGCAGTGTTCGTCTTTTCCTGTATGTGTTTAGCCATGTGCAGGCCACTAATTTCTACGATAAATGCGCAAACATTAGATAGTGTAGTACCAAAAGCGTTACCTAGGAGCCACATTAAGTAGTATATCCTCGTGTCGGATTATTTCAAGTTGCTTAAAGGAATGAGCTAACTTAACCTCGATAGGGATGTCGAAGCTTGACAGGAGCAATATATTTAGTGATAGGAACCTAATCTTGTCTGCGAGATTTGGTAGCTGGTAAATGTAGGTAGAGAGATATTTTTGATAAAAATAACCCGAGTACTTAATTACGAGGTTTCCCTTGTTGGCGAGGAGAACTAGTATGCGAGATAACCCGGATCGTTGACCCGGCTAATGCTATGGACTGTAAGCTGAGCCGACTAATCACAGACAGGAGAAATGCCAAGTCATATATAGTTGGACAAGAAGATGGTAGCCGAACAACGAAACTTTCCAAGTTCCGTTAATAGTAATATCAATTATACAGTTACGAATATATAGTCCGCGAGCGTGAACCTCAAATCTCCACTATGTTCAGCTATACACAATGTAGGTAGTAGAACAATGGTATCGTTATATACGAGGCAGATATATACCAAACGCCATTGTCATTGAAGAAGATGTCGGAAAAAATGGCATCTTTGAATGATCTATCCGGTCCGTCAGCACTTGACATCACCGTTTGCTCCCCAGGCGCTGAAAATATCGGGTGAAGTAGATGTAAGCATTCGATCATGAATCGTGCATGAAAATTTATCCAGATCCAGTCGCATGATACGTAACAGTATTTGATGCTCGGATTGAGAAACAATGAAGGCGCGGGGTGGCGTCAAACATTGCTCATGCGAATTGCGATCGATTCTTTTCTTTTAGTCCACCAATACGATCCATGTCGATAGAGTAAAAGGAATTGTTGCCTTCCTTTTCATAGGCGGGTAGTTGGTCCTCTTTGAGGGGTTCAAGGCCAATTGTCGTCTCACCCACGCGGACAAGAAGGACTCGGCCATTCTTCTGGCGGCCGAATTCATCTTGCTCATCCGGAAATGTGATGTGAATCTCAGGGACATTGGTGGGCGAATGCGGTGGTGCGTTAGGGTCACTGAGCATCGGACGGCCATTGATTACAACGATGCTCGATTTGCCCTCGGGGGTTTGGATAGTTAACCGGCGGGTGTTTCGGCCGGCTTCGTACTCAATGTCGTTGTACTTGGGAAGTGTCTGATCAAGGAGCTGTTGTCGCCGGCGGTGTCGTTGGAGCATCAAGAGAGTTCCAACTAGGACCAGACCAAACAAGGCAAGACCCAGCAGAGTGAGGGTAGCGTTGATGGCTGAATCCCAGGTGTCCGAGTCGTCGAGGTCGCGGACTGCAAGGACAGACTTGCCGCGGGCAACGATGGTGCGGATGGATTCCATGTTGATGTATGTTCGTTTGCAAATGTAACAAGTCCAATAGGTGCGTTATGCCAGACGCTCGTCTCTTGGAGACCAAGTTCAATAGGGGACGGGACTAGAAAGACGACATGTTAATACCTCGCGGTCCCATATAAGGCAGCAGTGGCAGAGGCTGCACTATTGGCTCTGAGGCTTTTAAAAGCCAGAGCAAATGGCATACCAAGACACTGGCGGGTGTGGCGCAACCTACGGAAGGGAGCAAGCTCCAGATATTGAATTGGCAATTCCAAAGAAAGGACTGGACGGGCTCAACTTAAAGAGTGAAGTTGAGACCAGTTGAATGAATGAATGAGTGAAAGAATGACTGCCCAAGGAAGGGAGGAGACGTAGAGTTAGTGAGAGGACGGCTAGGAAGCCCAAAGGAGTGAGACACGCAAACGACAGCGACAACGTGGCGACGATGAGGATCGTGAAGAAGAGAAAGGAGAAAGGAGAGTCCGGAGGAATGAATGAAATGGAGGTCGTGTGCTGGCTGCCCCCTGTGGAGCCCCCTGGCCTAACAGAGCTACCTAGGTAGATGAGATGGTGGTTGAGTCTGGTGACTGTCTGCCAACTAGTTACGACTCCAGCAGCGGCTCCTTGTCTACGCGCGCAAGCTCCTTGGCTAGTTCACTTTATGATTGGCTCATATATATCTGTGGGCCAGGCACAGCAGTCTGATTGGCTATAGTGGGTCAGCGCACTTAGCAAGCCAGGATATACCATCCAATTGCAATGCTTCGCTTGTAAGTGTGTGGGGAATCATTTATTACCCTTTATTAGGCCCCTAGCATATAGAACTGTAGATAAGAAATAAGCTGGCGCGAGTCTTATCGTGGGCAACCATTTATGCAGCAAGTAAGTTAACACCTCAACACTATTGGTAGATTCTTTTTAAGATGTTCTTGTCTTGTGGTGTTGGGAGACAACTTTGTCATTCCCAAACTTTCTATGGCTTCCACATTGATAGAGGAGTTTCTCTGGTGACAAGTATAGATAGGCACGGTTCTTACTCGGCGCTACCGCCTCGTCTGATGTCCATCTTGTTGGTGTAATCGTGTAATTGAGGCATATTGACCACATTGGTCTCTTATTCGGCTACAGGATCCGTATCTTGGCGGGGAAATATGGTGATACCTACTACTAATAGGCACACTCAATATGCTTCTATAACTCACCGTGTTACAAGTGTTGCCTACGGTGACGTACGATGAGCCACCCACGACTCTCCCCGCCTGCCGAGCTTGAAGAAGCACCAGCAACAGTGCCTTAATTGGCTCGGGGGAGTTCGCTCCTCAGGATTATACTCTGCTACTCTGCTATCAGCATCAGCATCAGTGCTGCGCCGTCGAGTCTTAGTTCCTATCAATATAATTGAAGCCCTCCGCGCTTTAGTATTCTAGACTAACTTTCCAAGGCATCAACCAAGACACGGCACTGTGCTGCAGCCGAATATTGTGCCGAAGATCAATAACACGCCTGCCTCTGTCTATTTTGGACAAAGTACTGTTATCATCTTTGTCTACAATCATAGTGGCTTCTTAAGTCTATAGAAATGCGCTTCTCTTGACTGTTGGTGCTGTATCGCACACAGTTGACGTTTCTGTCACTGGCTGGTTGCAAGGTCTGCGTTAAGCCGTGGGACAATGGCCTGATGCACAGTATCAGGATCAATAACGCGTCGTTTCTGGTGTCTAGTGACAGCATGTATATGTTCATCTGTCCTACCCACCGGCTGGCAGCACAACGAACGCCACGATCTGCCCAATAGTCTGGGTTGAATAAGCCGAAGTTCATCAGCAAGCGACTTGTACACAAGTGGTCACTTTATGTTAAACGTACTGCAAGGAGTGCTAGGGCATGGCGATCTGTCTCACGCAGTGACTCACGCTGCTAAGTGCAACTTAATGGGTATTGCTTCTCATAAGTTTCTTTTGTATCTCTCCGTGCAGTGCCGAGGGGATCTGAGCCTGGAAGTTTGTGGTCTTGCACAGGACTTTTAACCCAATCACTTGCCTCATAGAGCGAGGAATTTACAGCTCACAGCTATCCTGTCAAGACGATCTTGACTGCTGTGTAACTGTACTGATGTGTCAAAAGCAAGCAGAAACGCTCTCAATGACCTAGTGCGTAGCTTAGGCAGACGGTCTTGTACTACGCGTGGTCAACAGACGAGGGTTGTTCTCGAGTGAAACTAAACATTCTTTGAGTATGCAGGGATGAGGGCCGGCAAAGGCAGATATTGGTCAGAATTCCCAATACTGCGCTTCATTCTTGCAATAGATGACTCTGGGGCCTTGTCATGGTCTTAGCAGTAGCCAGTCGGATGCCATGAGAGGATTGGATCGTTGAATAGTGGCATTTCACAGTGGTCATCGGCGAAAGCAACTTGCAACAGAATCATACCGGCCAGCACATATCTACCTAGTCATGGAAGCACACAGCACACAACAAGCTCACCGAGCAAACCTCACGCGCGGCGTTACTACATTCATCATTGGTCGCTTGTGTCTCCCTCCTCCCTTATTACCACGTCTTCCTGGGGTCGGGCAACTCGACCCAAGTGTACAGACAGGACTATTAGCTGAAACAACCATGCAGAGCAACAGCTACATAGTGGAGGGCTGCCACTAGTTTTCGTAGAAAAAAACGCCAACTTTAATCCAACGGTGGTCATAGTTCGTAGTTTATTTGCACGAGGAAGTGCAGTCTTGCCAATAGCCTGTCGTGCCGAATTGTCGAGAGCTTGATAGGAAGTGCCATCATCACCTTAGACAATCGAGATCCACAGCTGAGTGATCTGCGGTCTGTTGTCCATAGGTGCACTACATGTGTACATCTGCCCCCTGTACTACGAGGTCATTATATTGAATGTGTACGCAGTACACACGATGTTACAGACGGGTAGAGAGACTCAGGACATGCCAATTTCATCGTGAATATTTCATCTGCGCACTCCCTGCATTTCTGACCCGATCTTCCTTCTCTTCTCTTTTTCTCTTCTCTAGTTCCCCTCACATATTCATGGTAACTCTCGGCCAAGAGATATCTTCTTCTTCGGAGTTGTGTTTAGCACGGTTATCCTCGTACAAACTTCCTTGTCTATAAACATATTTCGTATATTTTTGTGTCAGGCCTTTCCAGCCCCCATCGTCTATACAGCTACATAGCTGCCATCTGCTCCGTAGTATCGATCATACCTTAGGGCGGACCTGCATGTAAGGTGGGTGCCTATCCAGGCTGTACCCCCCAGCACGCACGTTTCTACCTACTGACTGCATCATGTTTGCTCCAGATATATGCCTATCTAGATACATACCGTAGCCAACCAGCCGTCAGCGAGCAAGCGAAGCGCCAGGCGCAGCGATTACTTGCACGTACATAGCGCACTCAGCGTACCCAGCGTACCCAACGCACCGCATATTACCTATTTCGACCAGGCATCCCCGAGGCAGTCGAAGATCGCTGCCCACGTTTGGAACGTCGGCACTGCCTAAAAATACCTTGCGACGTACCTAGTTGACACTGCTACCGTGGTATGCGGACAGTCAGCCGCTGTTCATATCGTGAGAGCAGGCCCGCTTACCCAAAAGCAAGTGCAGGGGCGATAGTACACTACTTAGTACAGTACCTATCTAGTCCAATCCCGTATTATTAGCTTGCGGCGATTTCAGTTGCACCCATTCGCCCTTACATACGTACTTGACTACGCTACTCGGTATTCCTAGCACCTACGTATAGTCTTGCCGTTATCCCCCAACTCATCGATCTCGCCCATTCGGCCCCGAACTCATTGCGTACACAGAACAGTGAACTTCGAACTTCCTGCAAGATCGAGGTACTGCGGAAGCACTTCCCCAGGAGCTTCCTCCCTACATAGCCGAAAGTTTAAAAAAGCCGGTCAAAAACGGCAACGCAAGTGAGGTTGTCCCCTCACCACAACAACATTTAGGACTGCATACTGCGTACGTCAAGAGAGTTTTTGTTGCTGCTGGGGAGGCTGTTGCTGCGTGGCTATCCTGATTAAACAATCAACTGCAGCATTCGATCCCGCTCCTCGACGCGTGACAGATCTGCCGTTTTTAGCTCCCAAGACCATCAGGTATCAAACTGGCAAACTGACTGCCGCTAAAAGCGGGAGACCCATCTGCGCAAAGGTACCACAGATGCACTAGTGGAACTTCGAACTCCCCCCTCTCCGCAGCATTTCCAGGTAGTTTATCGAGCAAGATTGTTCTAGACCTATTTAGGTAGCACCTATCTCACACGGCTCTCAGCCAAAAGCTAAAGTGCCGGCGGCTTATTTAGGTACACTGGTCTTGGACTCTCATTCCAGGGCTGTCCATTTAACTCTCTAGCAACAGCTAGCGTCAAAATTGGGCTAGGATACCTAACCTAAGCAACGTGCGCCTATAGAGTATACTTATAAGAGGCACGGTCTGGATATTTCTAGGGAGAACCGTCCCCAGCTTGATCCTCTCTCCAAGACTTTTCTGAATCTAGCACCTTGCGGCACATCGACTTATCCTCTACGCATACGCGGTACACTTACGGCACGAGCTTCGATCTAAGCATATCGCAATATTCAGCAGCGAACTAATTTAAACATAGCGACTGGATATACTTGTCTTAAAAGGCCAAAAAGAGGCCCGAAATCTGGTCTTACGTTCAACCTTGGCTTCATATAGTATCGTAACAGCGCCAATACTACATTAAGTACTCTTTGCCACTATACTGTCCCCACTGTAAGTATACTACCCTTTCCTACTGTATATACCTCTCAGTACTGTACATACCTCTTCCCTACGTACAACACCTCTACCTCGTACAACATCATCACCAGGTAGTCGCATCATTCCCACTTCTACTTCATACTACTATAACCCGTGTTCTATACTCATTCTACCCCCGGCAGTGAGGCACGCGGGCACCAGTGTCTCCAGGTACGAAGAAAGACAACCGTTCCCCCCATTTTGTCTTGTAACCCCCAAATACCAGGACCATCACCTCCCCATCGGAAACCCACCCACACTCTCCCTGGGACTTGAGTCCATCATCCAGGTACCAGCGTGTCTGGGGGTTGACTTGACCCCTGCAACTGCATGGGTCCTCACCAAAGCCCTCTCCCTGCCGCCGCCTGCCACCCGCCATCTACCCCTACAGCGTGCGTATTCTGTACAGCGTACAGCGTACTTACAGTAGGTACCTGGCTACCTGGGTAACACCCCCGGGCGCCCCTCACCAGGCCTATGTATGTGCCTACACTGCACTAGGTAATCGGGTCTAAGACCCCCAAGATTAAGTACAGCACTGCACTAGCCTTACCAGGCAGGGAATCACCCTCGAGTCTTGGAGTCCTGCCTTGGCCGCCCTGGCCATTCACCTTTTTTCCCAACTGTACCTATTTTGGCGTGTGCTGATATTCGACTCTATTCCTAGAATCAGGCTGGACCCGTCTCAACATCGAACCCACCTCAGTCTGTTCAGGCCCGTAGACTTCACGGTTCGGCCTCCCTACCTGTTTTTCCTGTCGCATTCGCTAGACCGGTTGTCTACCAGATCGCTTTGCGACACCTTAGCTGTGTGGCAAGGATTTTGCACCATCCCTCGTCAGCGCTTGCGATTGAAGCCAGAATCATTTCTGTGCTTCTTCTCCCCACCACACACACATCCTACCACCTGTGCCGTGTGTCCGTCTTTACCATCCGATCTGGCCACCCACCTGTCTCGCGACTATCTAACTCAGCACTGTCGTGCACGTCCTCCCATTCCCGAACCTATCGGACTACTTCAACGCTCGCTCATTTGCTCCTCCTTCATATTCGTGGCCTAGTCTTACCCGCTTAGTGGTAGGTCATTGATTTCGACCTACCAACCCGGGTTATTGAGTCGTATGTAAGTAGACCATCTCTTTTTACGGTAGACTCGAGCGGCGCCGCATTCTCAATCTCCTAGATCTACCAACGAAGCTTCACGCGCCAAGTACTAGGGAGAAGTTTGCCTGTTATTCCAGCACGAACAACTTCTTAGTCACCTGACATCGGTAACCATTGCGTTGGGAAAGCTTAAGTAGGGCCTGAAAACTCGCCCGAATACGGTCACAGTACGTATTTACGTTGAATAGGGCTTTGACTAATATATTGCCTTTGATCTCTAGACATAATAATACCGGTTTTCAGCATTGCTATACATCCCGTATATTGTCGATCTGGCGCATATTTTTGCGAGCCGACGTGTGTACTCCATTCCGACCTTCACGAAGCATAGTCGAACGATATACTTCAACCCTTTAGCTAGGGGGCTTGCGTATTCGGCATACCTATAGAACCCTAGAGAGCCCGAGCTATGACTGCTATAGTAAGTCTATATATATTGCCACAATCATTCGGGGAAATGTCTCTTTAGAGGCAGCTTTGTTTTCTAGCTAGGTGCTTGGGATACGTTACGGCGTCGTGTTGGGATGTTCCCATCCCTCGGACAGATCACACCTTCTGATCCTTTTCGCTCGGATTTTATTCTGATATATCCTAACGTCTTTGGTACTAGAATTGGCCGGACAGTAATACAATTCCCAATATGACCGATTCTAATAATAAGAGCACACAGAACCTGGGCTCGATGTCCATTCCATGGCGGCCTGATGGCATCTGGGGCGGTCCTAGAATTGGTGGTTCAAGAAACCCTAACCACGACACAACAGGCTTAAGAGGTATGGGCATCATACAAACAAGATAATTTTAAGAAGCCAAGCTAATATGCGCTAGATTCTGACGACCTTTCGCCGACTGCCCCTTCAGGGTCGGCGCAGTTGAATGGTCTTTCTGAAACTGGGCCATGGCCTAGCGCAGTATGGACATCAGCGGCTACTACAAGCCCTAACAACGTCTCTCCAGACACCAAGAATAATCTATCGTATAAATTTAGCTCGAACAACAACAACACCTCATACTACCTCAACAAAACTACCAGCCAGAGCAACGGCCTCGGCAATATAATGAGACCACCTGGATCTGGAGGAAGCCCTACTTCCCTACGCTACCAAACAACTTTTGGAGGGCCAGCTATCGACGAGAGAGCAGCCTTGGGATTATATGGTGCACCAGGTACCTCCCAACTGGGTCCAGATACCTCTGGATCAAACAGGCGCAACTCAGCGGATCCCTACTTTGCCGGGGTTGGTCACAACCGGACAGGAACTTCCTCTAGCCGACAGCCCGAAACTAATGGGCTAGCAATCACGAACCAGTACGGAGAACCAAGGCAATATTCCTTTGCTCAAGGAGGTCAAGCTCGGTCACAACATCAACGTCCATCGATTTCCACTGTCTCCAGATCTTTGGCACCTGAATCAGCGCGTGGTCAAGTTGTTACCTACTCCTCTGAGAGTGTGCAAACTCACTTGAGTGAATCCCTCGGTAGGGGCCTCAAATTGGGTGATACTGCCGAGTCTCTAAACGGCTACGTGGACAATGGATACAGTGACCAGGCGAGCCAGCCATTCCAACTTAACCCTAGTTCACAGCCCTGGCAGCAGGAGATGAACAATAGCTCCAGGCACTACAGCTACGGAATCCAGCAAGATACATGGACTGAACCACCTTCATCGTATTCAGGGGCCAAGAGAGGCTCTATGGAGAGAAGCTCTCCCGCTGCTAGCTCATACAGACCCCCCCTCAGCAGCCCAAGGAACTTGGCAGGGACTCCAAATCCCAGAATTGAGCAGATGCCCCGACCAGGGCCACGAAATCCTCACGTGTCGCAGGATGGGGATAGGCAGCAGCCACCCTTTCCATATGCTATTCCCCCCCCTGGGTTCTTCCAGAATCCTTTCAACTCGCATCTTCAGCCCTACTATGATCCATACCCACAGGTTCCAAACTACCGCCCTCAGGTACCGCCGGCTAGCTATGGAGGGCAGGTAAACTATGCTAATGGCAATCTTCGAGCGACTCGAGATAAAGACTCAAGCCAAGGCGCTAGAAGCCTGCTCCTTGAGGAATTCCGTAGCCTCAATAAGTCAAACCGGCGCTATGAGTTAAAGGTAAGTCTCGACGCATCAAATTCGGTTATATAGTGACTAATACATTACCTTCAGGACCTCCGCGGTTACATCGTCGAATTCAGTGGGGACCAACATGGATCCCGTTTCATCCAGGAAAAAATCACGGTCGCCAACAGCGAGGAAAAGGAACATGTGTTTAGGGAGATCGAGTCTAATGCGGTTCAACTGATGAAGGACGTATTTGGTAACTACGTCATTCAAAAGTTCTTCGAGCACGGCAATCAACTCCAGAAGAAGCTTCTCGCTGCGCAGATGAAAGGGAAGGTCTGCGACCTCTCAGTTCAAATGTATTCATGTCGCGTAGTGCAAAAGGTTTGTGTCATTCGCAACTCATAACGTGTCTGTCTAGGCGATCACTGATTCCTTCTTAGGCTCTTGAACATGTCCTCGTCGAACAACAAAAGGAGATTGTTGAAGAGCTCAGGTCAGACATAGTGCATGTTGCCAGGGACTCGAACGGTAACCATGTCGTTCAAAAGGTCATCCATATGTTCCCGAAGCTCTGCATTCCGTTCGTTATGGAAGCTTTTCGGGGGCAGACTGAGCGATTGTGTACAGACGGCTACGCCTGCCGTGTTATACAGCGTATTTTAGAACACGGCACGGACGAAGAAAAGATGTCCCTGATGGCAGATATTCATGCCTGTAGCTCCAGACTTATGACGGATCAGTACGGCAACTACGTCATTCAGCACATTATAGGCCATGGTAGCCCGGAGGATCGGTCTATCATGATTCGACAAGCCATTAACAGAGTCGTGGCTCTATCAAGGCACAAATACGCCTCCAACGTCATCGAGAAATGCATCCAGTTTGGAAATGAGGCCGAGAGGGCCGCTATTCATGTCAACTTCACGACGCAAGATGGTGACGGACCCAGTCCACTTCAAGGCTTGGTGAAAGACCAATTCGGCAATTACGTTATACGTAGGTTCCCTCGTCCTTTTTCATGGTGTCTTAGCCAACTTGACTAACCGTTTCATAGAGAAATTGCTTGATTGTCTTGAAGGTGAGCAAAAGGCTTCTTTTGCTCAAGAGGTCCAGGCCGTCGTCCCCCAGGTGAGAAGACAAGGTAACGGCCGTCAGAACACAGCCCTCGAGCGACTTATTTCCGCGTGCGAAGCAGTCCCCCCACCTCAGCTTCAACAAACAATACCAACGGATACCCTGCCTCTACGGGAACAGCTCCTTCAACCCCCAACTTAGCCATCGAAGCGAGCTCAGCGGTACCCACCCCCCTACTCTCTACAGAGCAGAATAGTCCACAGAGCAGCAGTCCACCGAGCACCAGTATCAGCACTACAGACGAGGGTAGCGAGGCTAAGAAAGTAACCAAAGTCTCTCTACTTCCCATAGCGCCTTCGTCTCTTGTGCACGTCTAGAAAAACCGGTGCGGCATGCTTGCTAACTCACCTTCGGTTCGCATACATACAAAGATGCTTTTTTAAAGCTATTGCACGACAAGGGGGTACAGAAATCAGTTGCGGTACCCCCAAGTCATCCCTATTCCTGATCACTATGCATTTTTTTCCGATTAGAGGATGGGTATAAACGACAGCGTCTTCGGAATTGGCACATGGAACAGATTTCGAAAATATCATGGTCACAGACATGGGTCTGTGGTAATCACATAATAAATCTAGCTTTCCAACAGCGGTTGGGGCTATTGCGAGAAAATGTCTTTCCCCTATTAATGTTTCAAAATAAGCTCCTAGGTGGATATGGGTCCGGTACTTTCTTCCGTGTGACGGCGGCATTTATTTGGTGTAGAATAGGACCACATACGGAGACGGACAGGTTCTTCGCAGGGATATGACATGGGCTTGGGAGCTCGGAAGCTCATAGCGTCGATTTTTTCTCTTTTTCTCTTTTTAGGGACACGTATTGTTGGGTCAGCGAACGACAAGGAACTGAGAGCATACTTTATGTGTTCGCGATGTCACAGGTGTTTTCATTCCAAGACAGCGGCATAGAGCCATGTAACGACATATTATCCGCATGGGCGTTCATGATTATAGAAGCAAAAGCGGTCTACATGGTGCTACTCGTATAAGGTCTTCTCGTATCTAGGAGCATCTAGACAGCCTAGTAAATAGCGTCAAGTATCAACATAATGACAGGAAATCCAATGAGGCACATCCGTCCATGGCAGATTGAAAGCAGGCCACTTCCAGCCATTAATAAGCCAGCATCGCAAGGTTGCAGTAGGAGTAGATGCAGTCGATTTTGACCCGATAGGTCGTTATAGTGACGTGCTAAATTTAGGTCTTGATACTTCGCCATCTGCATTCTTCTTCAGCTATTATTGATCATTAGTTATTCCACCAACTGCATATGCACATACCTACATGATTCATATAGATACAATATGTATGCAACCTATATGCATTGCCAACACATTATTCTTGAAATACTCTAGGTATCGGAAAAGGGCCGGTTCGTGAGATCTACCCAATCATGACGGCTCCTCCCATACCTTATACGTAGAGTATACAAAACTTGGGAAGTTCGTACACAAGGGAGGGAGGAGTAATATGTAGAGCATAAGAAGTAATATATATGGCCCCATTTAATGATGCAGAAATGTATATTATGTAAGTAAATACGTAGTTTACAGGCCTACGATTCGGACATGTTTCGCGCCCAGTCTGTATTCTATTTAAAAATGTTTCGCAATCAATCCCCAACTGTTTCTTGTTTCTCACGTAAATTCCCGTTATACGTGACGTAGGCATATGCTCTGCATACATCTCTATATTTGGACCATTTCTACACCCCCGCTGTTCAAATTAACCGGAGTGACCTCATATTCTCCATTTGCCGTATTACTATTATACATGGCACATGTCTAACAGAACACTTTCTCCCACATCGTAGCGGGTAAACCAACACAATGGCATTCAAGATCTTCATGTTCGTGTCCCTCTACCCGCTGCCCATCTATCCGCTGCCCATCTTTCCCCTCCCGCAGTTTTCCTCCCCTCCTCCGCCCTATTACCCCATAGGCCTATAGTACATGCGCTCTGCAAGGAACTGCAGGGCGGAAAATACTTGAAACTTCACGACATCCGAGAATCACACTGTGTTGCTTTGCATATATCTAATGTCCGCTGCGTGATATAGCACGGGCGTCACGGGGTACATCGCCGGCGACGCCCTCTACGTGCTCGCGCGGAAGTACCCGGACCTCGAGTACGCGGCGCTCGTGCGCGCCGAGGAGGGCGCGGCGAGGGTCCGCGCCGCGTACCCGGCTGTGCGCGTCGTGCTTGGGGAGCTGGATGATGCGGAGGTGTTGAGGCGGGAGGCGGCTTGGGCTGATTTGGTGCTGCGTGAGTTTGTGTCTGTCCTTTGCTGCTCTTATGCGGGGGACTGTTCGTTAGTTTTCCCGCTGTGGCCCGGCTTCAGTTTGGCTTCACATATACCCCCTTGGTCGCAAGCGGTGCGGGAGTTATGGGGATTTCAGGGCTGGGCAGGGCATGATGAACGGGGCATTGGGTAATGCGCTCGACTACAAAAGGGGCGACGGCCTTCTACTGATGTAGGAACTAACGAGCGGAAAACCCCAGATGCCGCCGACGCCTCAGACCACGAGGGCGCCGCGCGCGCCATCGCGGCGGGGCTCGCAGAGGGCCACTCGGCGTCCCGCCCGGGCTACTGGCTGCACACGGGCGGCAACGGGATCCTGACCTACTTCGAGACGGCGGCGGGCCGCATCGGGCAGCCCACCGACCGCGTCTTCGACGACCTCGGCGGCGTCGGCGTCCTCACCAGCCTGCCGGACGCGGCGTTCCACCGCAACGTCGACAAGGTCGTGCTTGAGTGCGGGAGTGCGCATGCCGGGGCTGTGCGCACGGCGGTTGTGTGTCCGCCTACGATTTATGGTATGCGGTTCTCTCTATTCTTTCTGCAGGGTCTAAGGGCTCTGTTGGAGATGGGCTCGTTGGGGGTGTGTGCTGATATTTGGATCGTGGCGGGCAGGAAATGGTCGTGGTCCGGTCTCCGGTCGTAGTCGGCAGTGCTATGAGCTGGCTAAGTTTATACTGACGAAGGGGAAAGTCCCTATTATCGGGACTGGCTTGGCTAGAATGGGAAACGGTATGTTTAATTTCTCTCCTTTTCACATATTTTTCTGTAAAGCCCATCTTGCAGGCTGATCCGTATCTCAACATGTTACAATTCCGCATCATATCCAACTACACTGGACTATATCTAAAAGCACAACATAATTTTTTATCTTGTTCTCTTCGCACACGTGAACCCCCTCTGAATACCTAGTGATGACTATGATCTCACCACTAACCTATGCTTAACCTACGTCCCCTCTAGTCCACATCCAAGACCTAACACAAGCCTACGTCCTCCTCATCGAAGCCGCCCTCGCAGGCAACGCGTCGCCAGACCTCTGGGGCGCGCGCGGCTACCACCTCACCGTGACCGGGGAGCACACCTGGGGCCCACTGGCGCGAGCGATGGCGGCCACGGCGCAGGAAATGGGTCTACTAAAGGGAGAGTTGAAGGAGTACCAGATGAGCAAGGAGGAGGCGCTCGAGACCGCGGGTTTCGAGGCCCTTAGCTGGGGCCTTAATGCGCGGTGCAAGGGGTTGAGGTTAAGGGAGTATCTAGGTTGGAAGGCTGAGCATCCGTCGCTTGAGGACGAAGTCCCTGGGATTTTGAGGTCGGAGGCTGAGAGATTGGGATTGCTATAAACCTTGTCGAGCTATGGATCATTGTCGTTGTTACGAAGTAGTACTGTATGAGTGGTGGCTTGAAGATATCATATCCCTCACGTTCGGGTGTGCAGCAAATAGTAAGAACAGATAGTTAAAATAAGACCATTTTCTACACTTTAGAAGGGTATTATTTTCGTTCTATTTACTTGTCTTATCCTGCGTCATGTTCCATCAGTCATTATCGAATTTGTTCCTATTGCATGTCTCTGGCCTACAGTCCCGGCCCGATTGTTACATCTTCCATTGTACACCTCGCAGTCATTGATAGGGGTGAAATCTTTCTTTGTCTAAGCTCCTATAAATCATGCAATGTAGCCCCATCTCGAAACACATAACATCACCGTCCTGGCCCGAAGAAAACGACCTGCACGGTGATGTCATCCCGTATATCTCTCGAGTTGGGATAGCGAAACGCTAAGGCACCGCGGACCATGTCTTCGTCGGCACCACCCAGTCCGTTACGCATGAGGTGGACAGCGGCGTTATCGTCGCGGAATGTCGCCTTGCGCTCTTCGTATTTGCACTGCTGTTTCCAGCCTAGCACAGTCGGGCCGAAGCCTTCTGCTGGCTTCTCTGGTTCCACGACCGCTGCCCCCTTCTGCTGACGGTCGTACCACTTCCCCACGAGGTCTACGGCTTGCTCGCTCGACATGGTGTCCCACAGGCCGTCTGTGGCCAAGATTAAGAAGTTAGGCTGTCCTTCTTTGGACTCTGGGATCTGCGTCGTCGTGACGAGCGGCTCAGCCGTAACATAGGGGCCATCCTTGTAGTTCTTGTATCGTGTGTGGGACGGCAGACTCAGGCCGTTGAAGTGATAGCGCAGGTTCTTCTTCAGTTCCGCGGACCACTTCCACATACCGTCGCCGAATGTTCGCGACGGTTGTAGGCCCCAGACCCTTCCTCCCTGGACAACGTCTGGTTCGTCGGGGAATTGGGCCTTTATACGCGCCACTTCCGACGGCGTTGCGCCCGTGCAGTCCTGTGATAGCGGGGTGGCTACCCATTTCCCATCCGCTGTCTTGTGTCCCAGAACCGCGCGACAATCCCCCGTCGATGCTACATGCAACTTCCGACTCTGCGGATCGAAGAGCGTGAGGAGGGCGCAAGATCCGGCGTAAGCGGGCTCGAGGCATCTCGCTTTCTCGGGAAATGACAAGTCGCTTTTTATGATGGTCGTAGCGGACTTCACCAAGGCGTCGTCAAGCGTAGTGAATGATTTCTTCAGGGCCTCATGCACAGCCTCCTCAGATACGTCGCTCTTATCCGTGGGCTTGGCATCTTCCAGAGACCGACGCACGTAGGGCATGAGCTGCGTCTTTAGCAGATTCGAGAGCTGCCAGCCACAGTGACCGTCGAAGACAGCCCATGCCATCCACTTGCCATCACCGCTGGTCGCACCGAAGGGGGCTGAGAAACTACCGTGCACGAAGGCGTCTTCGCAGGGGCTGTTGGAGGCCAGCTGTGCTCCGTCGTAGCGATCGACCCCGCCTGGTGCGCCGTGGACTGTGAAGGCATGCTCGTTGAGCTGCCGGGTGACATCTTCCGAGGTTGGGGGACTGGTGTAGGTAATATGGTCTGATAGGCCCAGCTCATTAAGATCTGGTGTTGTTGTTATTGCTGTGCTTGCTGACCCTTTTGCTGCGGTAACACTGCTGGTCACGAGGGGCGGTGCTTGCGCGGTAGCTCGTGATGCTACTTTCTTGTCGCTCGTGCCACCGCGATAGAGTGCCCAACCAGCTCCTAGCCCTACGGCGAATGAAATGACACCGATACTAACAGTAGAGGGCGAGTTTGGTTTTTTAGCCTCGGTGCTAGAGAATCGGGGTCTAGGTAGCGGCTGGCGGTGGGAGACGCGTGTCACATTGACGTTGATGTTCACGAATCGCGGCCGCTGGCGGATTAGTCTTTGGGAAAGCATATTGGCGATACAAGGCCCATGCGGGACCCGAATCTTACTATCAGGGAGATATTAAGTATGAACTATGGGTGGCGGTGAAATTTTGAAAAGCGAGCGACAATAAAACACTCTATATATGCGTGGCTCGGTTTTGCCTTATGCAGAGAGAGGTAGAAGATAGAGTACAGAACAGGTATTCTGTCTGTCTGCACAGCTCGATTCAAGGAACAGCAACGACCTAATTGCAGTTTCCTCCCCTGTGCCACTTCCCCTTAATCCAATGATAACAACGGCCCGACAAAGGAGCCAGATAGAATACGCCCAGAGGACTTCCTATCCAAGCTTCTGTCTAGTCGTTGAATGTTGGAAATAATAGGTGGTCCTTATGATTACCTATTCGATAGGCAGCTAAGAAGCTTGGTCTCTCGCCGGTGGACCCCAACCGAACTCCTGGTTCCGCGCTCGGACCACCAGTATCTTATCCGGAAATAAGTATTCTGTACTCTGTACTGAATTACCATTACCTCCGTCTCGCCTACCTTTCTGGATACGTACTATGAAGTAGTATAGAATACGGATTTTCTCATGACAGTGTTAAAGCTATGCAAATGTACGTACTATGGTTGATATGGCTTGATAATTTGAGGTTAATCTACTATAATTATGTAAGCTAGTAGTAGATACGCATAAGTATAATACAAGTAGTTTACCAACCTCAACTTGGTAACCCCCAAATAAATGACCTATCACCATTCGACTAACAAAATGGCCAATTATCATGACAGCCTGTTATGTAAATAGTTAAAATGAGAAATGAGACCGCGAAAATGTGTCACATACCTTAATTGTTACAAACAGCGACTACTTCCACGCCGGGATATAGCCTACAAAGCCCAACCTATTCCTAGTCAGTCTACCTGGTATTCTAAAGAATAATATCATCATAGTGATGGAATTGGTTCGTTTATTCGGCGCCTATCTATGTAGATCTACAGTTGCTGCACCTTTAATTCCTGCCATCTTGCATAAAAGCTACCCAATCTAACGGGACCGTCCCGTTGCTTCCATCCTGCTCCCGCTGTAAATGTGGAGTCTACTGTAGCCCAGGGTAATGGGTATACGCAGTAGGTACATAATACCTACTTAACCGTAGGTACCTACACTAGATTCTTCTAGGACCAAGGTAGACCCGACCTCCCGAGGCAGGCAACGTGGAGAGGGTCGCGGGGGAAAACGTGGGGTTAGCTGTATTTGTCTTAGGTACAAGTAAGCTTCGGAAAAGAGCCTCGGCTTCTTGCCGTTGTTGGTACTTAGTGTATTTCTGTGGATCCCAACCCAGCCGCCCTATTCTGTACTACATCTATTTACTTCACTATTACTATCTCAAGTAACTCTTTGAAGCTGTTGGGTGAACATTGTCTGGGTGTACATGCGGGCTCAGTCATTTGTTCTTAAATATAACTAGGTTCTCATACGGCTTTTATACGACTGCCTTATTTATCTAGTATAGGCAGAAGGGAAGGAGTTACATACACAAACACATATACATAGGTATACACGTGCACACAATGGCCGAATCCATCAAGGTCTCGTACTCGGGGCGTATAGCCACCATCACCATCGACAACGACAAGAAGCTCAACGCCTTGGATATGGATGGCTACTACGCCCTTTCTAAGGCTATGCGAGCCGTTGCTTTGCGGGACGACATCTATATTACTATCCTGACCGGAAAGGGCCGCTATTTTTCTGCGTAAGTTACTACATTTCTTCAGACATATATAGGAAGGGTCAATTGAGATGGAACACATATAAATTTTGAGAAGAGGTTATGTAGAATCAAAGAAAAGATGACATGATATGAAGCGATATTCAGTAATCACCCACAACCAGCCATCATCAACTTATATACACCCTCTCTCACCCCTTACCTCAACCATCCCCCAAACCACACCAATCATAACCCAACTAACAACTCCCAACTCAGCGGCGCCGACGTCTCCGTAGGCCGGGACCTGCCCCCCAACTCAGACCCATACAGGGAATGGCTCCGCACCTTCGTAGCCAACAACCTAAACATAACGCAAGCCTTCTACAGCCACCCCAAGGTCCTCATCGCGGCCCTCAACGGCCCCGTGATCGGGCTGTCGGCGGCCCTGAGCGCCTTCGCCGACTTCGTCTACGCGGCCCCGCACGCCTTCCTGCTGACGCCCTTCTCCTCCCTCGGCCTCGTCGCCGAGGGCGGCGCCTCCCACGCCCTCGTGCGCCGCCTCGGCCTCCCCAAGGCCAACGAGGCCCTCCTCATGAGCCGCCGCATCCCCCTCGACGAGCTCGTCGCCTGCGGCTTCGTGAACAAGGTCTTCGAGTGCGAGAAGGGGGATGACGCCACGTTCATGCGCCAGGTCCTGGCTGAGGTCGACGAGCGCCTCGGCGCGCACTTGGACGGCACTTCCCTGACGGGGATCAAGGCGTTGATTAGGAAGTCCGAGATCGACGTCCTTGACAGGCAGAATGTCGCCGAGGTTTTCGCGGGGCTGGATCGGTTTGTCCAGGGCATTCCGCAGAAGGAGTTTCAGAAGATCGCCTCGGGGCAGAAGAGGCATAAGCTTTGATGTGGAGAGGGAGGGAGAGCGTGGTTTCACTGGATTGGAGTGTATTGAAATAGAGCGAGCGGCGAGCGGCAAACAAATATGTAGCATTTTTGCAAAAATGGATTTGTTTGTGTTGGATTTATCTATCTAGAGTTGTGCAACTCTTGTACTTGTCTATAGACATGCAGATACTACATTGAAATGAATTGGTCTATCCGGGTATCATCACGCGAGCAAGCCGAACAGCAGACTCGTCCTCTTCCAGTACTCCCCTGACACTTTCGCAAGGCGGCGCTCTGCTTCGGCGTCGAGGCCAGTCTTCTCCAATATTTCGGAAGCAAGGGCTTCGATTTTCTTATCCGTCTCACTATTGCTGGCGGTGAAATAGTGCTGCAGTAGATGGATATCGAACAACCACTGCACAAAGACGTCTTTGCTGCGCTCCGACTTTTTCTCGCTATTTCCTCCTGCGCTATCATCATTCTCTGCTGCCTCCTCACCATCCTCACCCTTAGATGCAGGCTCTTCGGCATCTGGACCTGGATTAGATGCCGCAAGTTCTTGTCGCCAAGCATCCACAAGACGTTGGCTAAAGACACGCTTTAGGGTCTTAACAGCAGCCGGCGTCCAAAGATCTACCCCGGAGTCACCCATCGACATCGTAATGTTCCGTAGAAGCTTGAAGGTACTGGGGGAAGGTTGAGTAGGCAAAGCTGGCTCGCCCTCCCATAACGCTCGGCCAGCGACCCGCTTCTGCGTCAGCGTTGTCCCGATAAACTCCTCTAGCGGCGTTACAGACACATGAGCCGCAAGTTTTTCATGTAGTGAAGCGACATTGTCTAAGCCAAAAGACTGTATACCTTCGAGCTTAGGTAGACGGCTTCGGATATCCCTTAAGATGCGCAGGATATATATGGCGATTTGACCATTATCTGCACCGTCCTTCCTGCTCTGCCATAACGCCGTGAGTTGCTCATGTAGGTCCCCGAATGCTTTTGTTAGCGACTCGTCAAGTCGTGTATGTAGTAGTTGTGGGTCGTCTTTGCTGAGGAGGTCCTGCCTCGTCTCAATAACCTCCTCGTCCTCGATTTCGTCTACATCGTTATCCCATCTCTGTCGTCTGAGTTGTTCTACTAGGTCCCCGACATTGCCTATTATCTGATGCCACGATTCAAAACCGGTGACAGCTCGCGCGACAGCATCATTTCTTCCATAGACACGAGATACGACTTCATGGGTGATTTGAGCAGCGCCAATGGAAAAGTCCATTCCAATCATTTCGTCATCCCATAGACCACGTTGGCGATCAGTCGTTCCCGATTGCCATGCCTCTAGCGTGGCGGCTACTTCGGACCCAATGAGCTTGAGCTTTGCTACCTTGGTTTCTATGAGTTGTAAGAGATGGTCGTTGATTGCCTTGCGCAAACCGTCGAGCATGATAGATGGATCGAACCCTCTCGCCTTCCCACCGTTCCTGATCCATTGCTGTAGTGTGCTTGTCCGTAGTTCTATGATGGCTTTGAATTCGGAGATGTGTTCGAGCGTCTTGCTCAGGCCGCCGAGAACAGCCTGACCGCCCTTCTTCGCCCAGCTCGTAAGCATCTCCCTAGCTTGTTTGCCGTCCAGATCATCATGCCTTATGAAAGGCTTGAAATATCGGATATCGTCGCTGCACCACCTCTCATAAATATCCAGTCTGAGGCCCTCCAGAGACCGTAGCGATTCGTCAGCCAAAAGTGGCTTCTTCTTGAGCTCCAGCAATGCCTCCGGGAGCTTAGTTGGGACCAATGCTTGCACGTCCACTAATGTCTTAGTGTATAGCTCAAGACCCCTAAGGACATTGTCTGTGCCCCTCTCCTTCTCGTGTTCCTCATAGTCGAATTCGTACGTGATCGCCTCAGCCCTGATGCTTAGAAACCGCCTTAGGGCATCCCTCGTACCCGAGCTTGACGACAGGCTATACGCGGACAAGGCTTTGAGTATGTCGGCAATATCTGTCCCCTCTCCAATCTTCTGCAGCACTTTCTCGACTGCGCGCACCAGCTTTCTCCTTAGCCCATCCAAGCTCTTCTTCGCAGCCTCAACACCAGTCCTAGTTTCCTCATCCAAGGCCTTCAGATCCCCGAAGCTAGACACAAGCAACCGGCTGAGCACGAACACTTTTGCAGCAAGCACAAGCCTGTCGCCTCTGCCACCCTCAGCATCCTTGCCCGCGCCCGCCCTCAGCAGCCGGCTGATAGCAAGCCCGCAGGCCCGGAGCAGCTTCACGCGCGCGGCCTGGCCCAGCGCGGCCTCGGCGTCCTCGTTGCCGCGGAACCGGCCCAGACCGGCGATCTTGTTGTCGACGACGGCGCGCCCGCACTGGCCGCCCATGTGGGCCAGCACGTCCTGCGCGGACAGCATGTCCTGGCGCATCTGCACGATGGTGTCCGCGGTGCCGAGGAGCTGGCGGTAGCTGTTGCCGACCTGGGTGCGCAGGCGGGCGGATTTCTCGTCGATCTGGGTGTGCAGGGTCTTGTGGACGGCGCGGATCTGGGGCAGCGTGTATGTCGTGAAGATCTGCGCTGAGCTCGTCAGCGTCGAGGTGTCGGGCGTGGCCATTGCGAGTATGAGGAGGTCCGGCTCGTCCCTGAGGGGGGTTCGTGGTCCTGCTATCGTGGTCTCGGCATTAATGCGAGGTCGTAAGCTCTTCGCAATATTTATATAGGTAATTGAATGCTTTCGTGTTAGGTATTACCAAGTCGTTTAGCAACAGGGAGGTCTAAGTAGCTGGGTGAGCTGGCAGCTGATTGCAGCTGCCAGCTACCTGTTCATGATATACATATAAACTCGAATTGTCTCCTTCCAACTAGTGACAGTACAAGCTCATGTGCAGAAAATTATATAGATCATTGAATAGTATATGTATGAGTTGTTTAGTATTTATATTATATATAATATTCAACAGCTATATGGTGGGCTCCTTACGTAGATAGCTACAGAGAAAATGTCTAGATACCTTTTGAAACCGGCTTAGCAGACACATGAGCGGCTCGTGAACAGTGCTGTGGCTTGACCTCTAGACAAGTGTAACTCAGCAAAAATAGAAACTCAATTTTATTTAAGTCGCCTAACAAACTATTTACTGCAAACAAAAAATACGAAAAAATTGAACGCTGATTAGAGTGGGACTCGAACCCACGCGGATTGCTCCACCGCGAATTTGTTCGTGGTACTGATAGTAAACTATCAGCTCACCTGAACACGGCGCCATAACCACTCGGCCATCTAACCAGTGGATTGTTGATTGGATGAGCACTGCCCAGGTTATGAGCAGAGCATCGTGCCACAGGAAAGAAGATTCAATGCAGTCTGCTTGCTTTGCAGCTTTGTTGCGCAATTCAATTTTCCAAGATATTGTTTGCATCAAGGCCTATCCATATGGGTAACATACCTGAGTTATACAGATACACAGCGTCACTAGGCATGACAAACTATACAATAGCAAATTCCCGGATTCACTTATGCTTCATCGTTTGTCACTATTTTGTGTAGAGGAATGCCTTTACTTTGTGCGCCTCTTCTTACTAGTCCATCATAGATTATTTATCTTTCTCACCAGGTCACGAAGACCTGTTTGATCAATTGATTAATTATGTAGGTAGCTAGCGTTGGATCAATTAACCCAATTACCTTGCGTGAAATACTACTAATTATTCAACAAAATGATGATGATGATGAACATCTTCCTTGGCGATGTCCGCTTACACCATATTCCGAATGCAGGGCCAGTCCATCCCCCAGATTGGCACGCAAATCGTGGAGGATTTCATCGACAGAATCTGACACACAGACAAGCCTTCACCATCGCGAGGTGGGTTGCTCTCAGCGCACGCTGATTGGCACCCAATGAGCGGGAGCGATTCTCGCGAGCAATCAATGCGAGCTGCGTTCATGCTTTGCCCCGATCTGGCCGGCCTGCCTCTGCGCACGGATGGGGGAGGGCGGGCAGAAACCTCTCTCTTTGAACCCTAATGCCCACCCGCACCCGCCACATGCGACAGTCCAGACCATTCAGCCGGTCCTTCTCTCGGCTGTTGGGGTAACGGGCAGCCACACCTCGAGGTCGTCCGTCACCCGCGAGGTCGAGCGAGTCGCATCCAATCAGGTCGCGCGCAGGTCCAAACTTGTTTCGTAAAGCAGGACTGCCTCGAATTTGGCCCCCTTTGAGAGAGAGCATGAAGTCTGTCTCGAGGGTAGCGGCCTTCCATCGTCTGATCTGCGCTATTAGGCTTTTTGGATCTCTTTCGTCCCATCATCGATCGAGCCACTCTTCGGGCGCACCCGCACCCTCACCACCATCCGGATCGTGGCGATTTCAGGTTCGATGGATGGCCCATCTGATGTCCGGAGTCCAAGGTGAGGGAACGACTAGGCCAGATTGGACGTCACCGACGTGGAGGATGGAGGGTGGCACAGAGCACGGCTATCTGCATGCTTGACACTGGAGAATAACTCTCTTGCTTGCTTGCTTGCTTGTTTTGATAAATCTATCATAATTTGTGCTCCCGCCGTCAACTGTCACAACTGTACCTATCCGTGGCCTGTGCTGGGTGGTGAATGACCTCTGCTACCTACATAAGTAACGACAGCCCAAATGGAATAAATATGAAGAGCGCGAGCCCTCGGATCAACTGGCACACTGGAGTATTTGTGATTGTCGCCCCAAGTCCGGCCGTATGGCGATCATATGCGATCGCATCTGATACACAAGGCTGATTTATCCGGTTACCCTTCTGATGCCGTCCGTATAACTCACCTCGTCCAACGCCGGGTGTAGATCATTTTCAGGCGGGCGACGGCCTGTAATCTTGTTTTTCGCCTTCAGCACATTATACTACTACTATATCTGAACACTTAGCCCTCTCATTATGAGTTTGCGCGGGCGTGAAGATTAATTGTTGCTTCTTTCTGTCTCTTCCGTCCGCTCGTTTAGCCAGTACGCTTACACGCTGCCTCCGCGGCACAATCTCTCACCATGTCTCTATTACCAAAGGATGACATGCTTCTTGTTCTTGAAAACATCACCGAAGTGGCTGCGTCATCTGATCCATTCCGCTTCACTAGCCCTCAGCAGAGCCTCGCGATCGGTATCATCATAGGCTTCACAGCCCTTGCATTCGTTGTACTCTGTACGAGAGTAGCTGGTAGGCTATCATCGCACCAGTTTGGACTAGGTAAGCAATATAACTTCCAACTTCCAAATCCCCAGCTGACAGATGGAATAGATGATGCGTTAGTATGCATAGCTATGGTAAGCGGCCGACGATTTGGGAAGGATCTGTGAGGTGGATGAACTGACGAGATGTGATCTATAGGTATTATCAATGCTGGAAACAGCAGCTAGTTATATGTGTACGTCTTGAACCATGCAGTAATGCGTCTTTGATCATGTACGCTGACATACCCAAAGTTATCAAGACGAATTTCATAGGGATTAGATGGCAAGATATCCCGCCTCACGACCCTGTACCCGGCCTGATATGGAACTACGCTATTGAAATCTTGTACAATCCAATCCTGGCTCTGGTGAAGACATCGATATTACTCTTGTTACTGCGGTTGTTTGGGCAGAAGCCAGGCGTGAAGCGTTTTATCATTTGGATCAACATGGCCAACCTCGGAATGATGATTGCAGTCTTCCTCGCCACCGTGCTTCAGTGCATACCTATCAACAAGACTTGGCAGCCTGAGCTGGAGGGCACATGTATTGACAGGAGGATCCTGTTCACGGTCTTGTCCTCGTTTAACATCGCTACCGATATACTCATAATAGCGCTGCCGCTAAGGATATTCATCGATTTGAAGATACCCAGGCGTACAAAGATCGCTCTGATGCTCATTTTCCTGCTCGGATTTCTGTAAGTTTCCACTGCCACGGTGTTATTTTTGAGAAAGAATGAATGGAGGGCTAATTCTACTTAAAATTAGCACGACCATCACAAGCATCATCCGACTGGTCCTTCTCATCCAAGGCCTATTCATGCTGAAAACAAGCATGAGCGCCGACGCCAACATCGGCTTCGTGACCTCCGCCATCGAGACGAACCTCGCCCTCATCACGGCCTCGGCGCCGGCACTGAGACCGCTGCTCCGGGCGTGGTTCCCCCGGCTCTTCCGCGTTGACCGCGACGAGATCATCGGCAACACGGGGCGGAGGGTGCTGGGCACGGCGGCCACGCGCATGACGCGGCTCAAGTCGCAGACGCAGACGCAGCTCCAGAGCCAGACCCCGCGCGAGAGCGAGGAGAAGAACATGTCGTTCAGCGGCGTCGTCAAGAACAACGACAAGATCCTCCGCTACAACGCGAGGACGGACAACTCCCGGCCGCCCACGGCTCCGCAGAGCACGCCAGACCTCCCGACCCAGCCATCGGAGAAGTGGATATAGCATATCCCTATCTAGCGCCTATCTAGCTCCTCGATCCGATAGCTGTTGTAATGAGTTTACGAGTTTGCAAAAATTTGGGGGTTGGGCTCTAGTCTTGGGGGTGGGGAACATTAATCATTTCTTGTACGCATCTATGTGGCTCTTTCTGGTCTGGCATCCAATGGCGCAGGGGATGGTGTTCTGTTGCATGAGGTTTTTCGAGTCTAAAAAATGTACGTACATAAGTATTTGCGATGATTTTCAATTACTTTCCAGACCGACAAGGTATTCCGAACGTTAGCCCTAGCCCTAGCCCATTAGTGAAGATCTATATTGGAGTACTTAATATGCACATCCAGAGAACATAGAGATGCAGCGCGTTAACCGCCTCCACGGCTACCGCATGCATACCAATGTCCCCCTCTCCAAGCACTTAGAGTCGTGCGTCATGATATTTCATGAGTTGTGTTGTTTCAGCCCGCCATATTCTCGCGACTTCATCAATAATCACGATGGTGACCAAAGATGACCTAAAAGAAACGCAGAGTGCGTCTTAGATACCGACGATCACCGGCCTCGATTCTGGCCCTGCATTGCACATCTCTCGACCCCGGATTCTTGCGCGAATGGCTATTCGGCTATCTGAGTGGAATGGTGGGGGACACGAATGTACGATGAATTCAGGGACCTTACAGTACACACCATCGCCGAAAGGAACAGGTTCTTCCCCGCATTCCTCACTAGTTACTAGATGAAGTTACCTAATGTATCGTCTAGGAGATTCTCCTTGGTGACTTCCTCTGCACTTGGTGCTTCTGAGGAGTTGAATAAAATTTTCTCCAGTGACATACGAGGACGTAGTAGACACTCCACTGACGTTAGAGTTTCATTCGAGACAGGATTTTTTTCTCAACCAGGTTCCTTGGCTGTTTGGGCAAGTGCTGCTTTTCACTCTTCGGTAGCTTTGCATATTGTGCAACCCAACCCCTTCCGATTTTACTTGTCCCTATTCGTCAGCGCAGGACACAATCATGCACGTATATATGCGCATATAGGAGTTCCAGGCCGATCTTTGGAGATGTGATTTGTAGGTTTGGCTTGACGCCTGTGCGCCTATCTCTCGGCGAGCCTCCTGACTTCTCATCATTTATCACCAGGTCAAGATCCTGAATGGCTAGGCGCTCTATCTCGTGTTGATCTTGGGCTAGCTACTAGGCAGAGCTTCCCCTCATATAGGTACGGCTTCTCATAATGAGACGAAGGCAAGACGTCATTTCTGACTTTCAGCCTCAGTCGAGACCAACGCTAGGGCGAGTGCGACAATGGGTATTACTAAAACTGCAACGCAATATTATCGTGACCCTATTCTCGCCGCCTTAGTCGATGTGGGAGGCTCTAGAGAGCCAATCAACGCACTAATGATAACTAGGTAGTGCCAACAGCCGTAAGATGACGCTTAATTCTAGGGAGCGGCCACGCAACTAGCATAGTTTGTGCGATTTCGGCGGTGCGTTACAGTCGGTGACGAGAATTTGGTCTGTGTTTCGCTAGAATGCAGAGCACCAACCAAATCATCTAGGGTGAAACACCTACATAAGGGTTTTGCCCTACATTTAGAGAATAAGACGGGTCCTCAAGGTTATTAAACGCAAAACAGAGGATACCGTCAGTTGTGAATTGAGGCTGACCGCCCGTGGGCGTCGCCGATAACCGGGCATCACGTGTCCTTCATTAGCTAGCTGACCAAAGCAGGCTAAGTATTTCTAGTTAGAGCTCACGAGAGCAGCGGATATGAGGATCGTACGCACTCGTCGCCTCGTACCCTACGGCCCTAAATTAGCTCGGGTCGCGTGGGGTTGGCAGCCATGGCGGGGGAAAGAGAAGTCGTACATACAGGTTTGACGCCTAATCAAAGAGAGGGGGATAAGAAACAACCTGGTATCAACTCTGTTTCGATTAGGCATGAACATTACACTACCATTACCTTGTGGTACGATTGTAACGCGGTGTTGAAGAGGCATCTCGCTAAAGCGACGTCTCCACAGGCAGCGAGCGATGCTGCGTAATAACTTTTATGAAATTTACGTCTTGGGTCTTGGAGAACTCGCCGTAAAAGACAATGTGCAGATCATGAGGATTTTAAAATACGCAGTGACATCTCGGTAGAGTTCCCCACGCGACAACCTGCTGTCTTGTCGTAAGGGCACTGGACCTCCACGTCACAAGTTGGTGTACTGGAGAACTCTTCGGCTCCCCCGCAATGGGCTAGCAGTGCAGAATATACAGTTTTCTATTGTACTGATTGGAGGAGGAACTATGGCTGCTGCACTGTATGACATGTCATATGCCTGATGCTTACTAGCTTGAATAAAATATGGATATTTATAGCTAGGCGATAATTATGTGAATAGGGAGCTTGTGGGAGAATGGAAGGTACCTAATACCTTTTACTCGTCTCACGCATAGCTCTCCAGTAGTCACCAATCATAAAATATTATTAATAATGAAAAAAGTGAAAACGGGATGGATTATCGCCAACTATGATATACCAGCAGGAAGAAGGTGAGCTGAGTTAACTCGAGCAATATCTGCAGCTTAGACTCTCTTCCGGGTGCCTTTTGAGATTTGATTTGAAGTACAGAATAGCGCCTAGACTAACTGCCCTATTGGGTAAGTACACTATTTTCGGGGTTGGATGCCCCTATCTTCGCTCAAAGAGGCAGGCTGCGTTATCTACGCCAGTATTCGAAAGGAGCAGCAACCAATCCCAATGCACGCATGACAACTTGAAGTACCTATCTGTTGTGATGATAGGCAGACTCACAGGACTTGGCTGATCCGGTTCCACCGATCCCGCGGTCGTGGACTTGATGTATAATCGAACCTGTCATTCCGTACAGTAGTAGGATTATTATCTTGAAGGTACCTACCCAAGTAAGATACCATATTAAGACCCACGCTTGAGGAATAAGGGGACTGGACTGCCAGCGCATTGTTTGTTTAAATACTTTAGATAGGCAGTATGCGTGCTTACAAGTATGCTTACAGTCTAGGTATTCCGGCCGGTCAAGAGTCGCATTTACTACGTACCTAGGTATATTACCTATTCTCGTGTATTGACAACAATAGAACAATGCTTCTTTTTTTCTTTTTCAACAGAGCATGAGTCGCTCCTCCTTGCCACCTATGCTGAGCACCGTATTCTAGATCTAGACCTGCATTATCCTTATCGATCAACACGACCCCGATGCATGAGTCGCATAGCACCTTAACACAAAGACTTCCACACAACCTACTTCCCTGTAGGTCAGGCTAGGCACTCGTCTGACATATCATTTCTTCGCATTTCCCCAGTCCCGACGGACGACTCGAAAAACAAGCATAGACAACTTAAAACCACAAACCAAAGACGTTACTTGTCTTCTTGTAGACGGGCGACGTCACTATCAGCCTCAACCAATTCGCTGGGATCGTGACTTGCAGTGCCCACGTTGGCACGGCGTCAATCTCTTACGTACAAGAATCCTCAAGACCCCTGGAGAACCCTGCTTCCAGGCCGCATTACACTACAGCGTCGCCCGCGCCCTTGCATCAGGTCCTGTTAGCCCTACCGGAAACCCAGAAATAAGGGCTGCAATAAGAGAATCCGAAAGAGAGGTCAAAGAAGAGATATCGCCATTGCAGTTGCAGCTTGCAATACGCATCCCGTTGTCTCCAAGTGGGCGATTAGCCATATTGTCCTCGCTTGGGCCTCACGGCATGCTGGCCCACCCATGGCTACAGCGACAAAGCAGCCAGCGATTCATACATCATATCCGCTTGCCTATTCCAGCACACACCCTAGTCTGGCTCGAGCGGCGGCTAGCCCGGACAACTCTTGTTACTTTTAATTGACTACGCAGACTAAGGTAGACGAGTCTGCCCAGTTAGGCAATTCGGCGTCTTCTCATAAGCAGGTAAACCCGGTCTATTTGACCCGGGCATTATAATTATAATGATGATGATCACTCCAAGATCCTTCCTCCATGCGCGCAAACCTTCGCCATCATTATCATCTCGATCCCCGACTTCTATAAATCCATCATCAACTACACAGTCGCGCTCATCACCCTTTAGCAAGGATGATGCCTCAACTGGTCGTTTTCTCACACTAGAACAACAATCTTTAAATGCTACCCTAGACTATCCAACTAGCAGAGCATTGTCCGGAGGCATGTCATCACGGTCAGACAGGTTTTCTCCCCAGAACAACAACGCACCATCGCCCACTATGGCGAATTCAGTTGCGCGACCGATCACGCCGTCGAGCGCCGTACAAATTCCTATTAAGCAGAAACACCACTTACAAAGGACGTCCAGTCGGACGCGGTCCTTATCGGCCCGTCGAGGTAGGGATGTCCATTCACCCGATGCCGTACCACCCGCAGTGGCAGCCCTGCTTGCCATCACCAATATTCCACCACCAAAGAGGAGAAAAAACCTACGACAGAGGGAGATAGAAGATCCGCGAATGACGGTAGACTCTATTATACCGCGATCGAGAGTATCAGAGAAGGAGCTCAGCCAGGAGCTGCGTTTAGATCTTGGGGACGATTTAAGTCCATCTTCATACGAGCGCAGCCCTTTAGATTTTTTACTCACTCCCCCGGACGAACTCGAAGAGGAAGATGCATTGCTACACACCGACAGCGGGTTTGCATCCCCTTACTCAACGCGTACGGGGTCCTTCGATAGTCTACCATCGCTAGGAGATTCTATATCGCCTAGTATGGTCCAATCAGGCGACTTTCCTAGTACACCGAGAGGAGGAAGACTACGTTCGCCACGACGGTCTCTGGAGCCAGTGACCACACTGGCTGGAAAGCAACCAGAAGATCCATTATCAAAAGTGTCGCCGGATGCTGACCAGCTGGATTTCAGCGCCAAACCTACTATAACGACTAATAAGCAGACACCAGCTACCACTCCGTTCAAATCAGTTTTCAAGTCGAATCTAACTGCATCATTTCGTGCATTGCGTTCTGCAGCTCGCACTCTATCTACATTCACGACTTCTTCTATTCCCCCCGATGACTTACTCACAAGGTCAATACTTACCATCGACCCGAGGGTCCCATTTACAGATGAGAGGAGGCCGCCCGTACTAGATGAAGAGCCTAGTGAGGCTATGCGGCGGTACTTAAACCCTGCTAGCAATATCCGACCCGAAGTTCGAGGCTCGTCACCCATTCGCAGCTATACAGCGTCTATTCAGATGCAAACATATAAAGTACAGCGTTCGAGGGGGTCACCCAAGGCAGCCCGGCAGGCAGCTCAAGCTTCGAGCTCGAACAAAGCTTCTACGGTGGTGCTACTCCCGCCTGGCCCACGGCAAAGAGAGATGCGCGAAAACCCGGACTTCATCCGCATCGCGGTTATGGAGCACCTCATGCGAAAGGAGGGAAAGCTGGACGACCAACGCGAGGGTCACGCGCGCTGGCTACTTCCCCCGAGGAAGGCGACCACGAAGCCATACGAAATTGGACCTGGTGGCGTACCGGTTCGGTGGATGTCGACGTTGCAAGACGACTAATTGGCTGCCAAGGCAGAAACCATCGTCGTTTTGCCCACCTCGCGTGGCTCGATTCCGTCATAATTACGTACTGGGCACGCCAACCACAACCAGCCACATGACCAATACCATCGGCTAGAGTGGCTAATTTCACGCGTCGTGCCATGCGACAGGCGATCAGCAAAGATTTTTTTCTTGGAGCCAGAACAGGCCTTTTCATCACCAATTCTCACGAAGTCTCAAATGTAGACAGACAGAGTATATCGGTCACGGATCCACAAATCATCCCAGTGCAGGCGAATCCTGCTCCATACATTACTCAATAATACCGATTCCGCAAGAAGTTCTCTGGTCCACAAAAATGTTCTGGAAGACCGCGCGCTCGAGTAGTGCCATCTGGCTTCATATGGAGCTATTTCCGAATGCCGAGATCTATTCAGGGTTCCTCTTGTTCCACCTGCCGATCATGAATTAGCATGAAGCCAGTCCGAAACTCCGATTCCACCCTACTGTAATTACGGTCGAAAAAAAACTTCTAGTTGACTTCCACAACCCTACCCTAGGGATTCTTGACCACGGCAAGCATTTGTGATCAGCTAGCGCAGCTCTTCTGAAACCAGCTACTTACGCATCTTCACAATGCATTGGCAAGACGTGTCCACGTCAGAAGTGGAGCATTATCCCAATCATCGACGACTCGACTACTCGTCGATATATGCCATCAATCGAAGAGCATAGGACTTCGGAATGTCACCTGTAGCATATTTATGCAGGCTCGCACAATACCCTTTTTTCAAGAGCCAACAATGCTCTACAGAAAAGAGATTCGGTTCGCTATCAATTCTGCAAATTTTTAAGGAACCCGATTTGTGCTTCTGCGGCAGGAATGCCCCATTCAACAATACCCTACTTATTCCCTCATGCAGTCTCAGAGCATTTGATACCCCCTGGTTAGAAATTTGGCTTTTTTTTTACACTGGTCACAGCATAAATAAACTTTATACATGGCATTTTCGAGTATTTGGTTTCCAGCGATAAATTTATGTGGTCACAAGATATGAGCAATTGTTTTCTAGAGCATCTTGCATTCCTTCCTCAAGCGTGTATGAGGAAATTAGCAATGGCATTTACTGGGCGCTGGATGGATACCTTCTTTCTTTTCATGCAGGTGCTACACCGTCATCAGCTGAGCGATATCATACGAGCGAATTGGCGGTTATGTGTTTTTTTTTTGTTCTCGGAACGCTCCCGACGGTCTAGCGTGCATCTGTGCCGATGCCCGTTCAATGCGGGGGCTCTGCAGAGTGGGATTACAGGAACCAACTGAAAGACTAAGGCCGCAAGGTTGATTTTTTTTTCTCTGCAATTCATTCTCTACCTTACTATTTGAGAGGAAGATGCCGGACAGATACATAGATCCATGTACATACGTGGTAGGACAGCGAGACAATGAAGATTTTTCACGATGTCTATCTATTTACCCCTCAACTGTACCTGCATAACTGCCCGATGAGGAAGGAGACCCCTGAAGGGTTAGGCCTCGAGGTTAATTAGCTTTTATTAGCTTTGCGCCGTGGCCGCGACTTAAAAAAATTAATTTGGCGGTCATAGATAGATTTTTGTCGAGGTTGGGACCTTCTTAACTGGCCTAGTACAAACTTCTCTCCCATGCAGAAGAAGACTGTTAGATGACTATTCGGCATACTATAGAGCTAGAAGTGGAGCGATCCTCGCGACGATGACTAGACTTGAGCTAGGAATTTTAAGAAATATTACACGGCTTATTGTTGATAAGAATAGAAGACTAGCTAGACCTTTCGGCTTCTGCCGCTTCTTAATATCTTCGTGCACTGACGTGCATTTGTTCATGTAATATCCCGGAAGGAAAAGGCTGTGATTATTGTTTTCTTTCATGTTGAGCCTCCTTTCCCGCGCCCTCCTACTGCTGAGTGAGTGGTGTCCGTTATAGCTTCTAGCTTTTCTTATCGCCTCAATATGAGATAGGGTCGAGCGAGGATTAAGCGTCTAAATAGCGACGCTCACGAGCGGCGCGATAGGTTTGTCTCCCTTACTATCCGAAGTGAGTGAAAGCTTGTATATCGAGGGTTTTTTTTCTTCCTCTGGTGTCCCGTATTTTAGGGCTATATCCGAGGGGGTTTCTTGCTCTCTTTCGATCTATGAAAAGCTGGTATCAAATCTCATAGCTGTCTCTCTCAGTGTCAATGTCTGCGCATGGGCGCTACGGTGGTAAGGCTGGAAGGCTAAAATAACCTCTATAGGACTTGTGCGTAGATACCCAGTTGATTGATTTTTCCTTTACACCTATTAACCTTAACATAAGGCTGTATATTAAAGTCAGCTTTATCCCGTAGCGCTACCCTTGACTTTCGTACATATTGATGGCTCTTAAGGCCACACCTACTGTAGTAGGTAACCCACAGGGCATATTCGCCTTCCTCTCCCTAGTTGGTATTGCCACAGCTCATGTCCTGTGAATAAGGGCAACCTATTTTCAGTTGCTGAGGAGATGGCTTTAGAACTATTATGGAAAACGCTACGAGTGCAAAGTCGCATGTATTGATCCCCGACCCGACAACATCAACATCATTGGGCCTATGCGGTGACAATGGGTAAAGCGGTGCCTTGATTAAAATACTAGGAGGAAATGGGAGCAGCAGTACGGAGACTAGTGAAAGAAGAGCAAGAACAGTTCGCTCGTAACAAAGACTCACTGGACGATGAGCAGTTGATCACAGTCAAAGGGCGAAAGGAAGGGTGCCTCAGGAAGAGATGAAATTTTGCCATCGGTGATCGCACGATATATTCGCGATGTCTGTTGAGGAGTTCTATTTATGATTTAAGAAGCTCGGAGTGTACTCTTCCTTTATTCACATAATGTAACTGTGTCCTGAGTTAAAATATTCTATTTAGTTTATTGGTAACGTTGCGATCTAGTATTATCTGGTACATGCCGCGCTGTCCAGCACTGCTGTGATATTGATAACGTAACCCAGTATCAACGGCCCAGATGTTTCTAGCCATATTATCGACTTATTGGGGAACATAGCCAGCATTGTAGCACAGTGTCGCGTTATCAAGGCAGAATACCTTCATGGACGGGAACTTAAAAACGTATGCCATTTGGTTTTTCACATATCAGCCTAGAGAGGCTGACAGTTCGCTCTCTATTTAATATATCAAGCAGGCCCGAGCTGTCAGCCCGAGTAATCGGATCAGGCCATTAGGCTCTTGCGATATCTAGTACATAAATATCATGCAATATTTGCTCTGGACACGAGAACTCGAATTCTTAAACGTATTGGTATAGCCTAAGAATACTTTTAAACAAATAACCTGATCATAAAACATGTCTTAACGAATCTGGAACATAGCCTCGACTTAATCAATAAAATAGAAAAGTAGTTTGAAGATAAGAATACTTAAGACGGCCTGGAAAGATAAAAGCGAAACAAAATTCTAAAGGCCAGATATACTACTCATCATAGCATCCATCATAAAGTATCAAGAAGGGGCGGGAAATGTGTAGCTATATATCGGTATATCACACTATGGTAGACTAAGATTTGGCAAAACTAAACTCACGTGGTCAGTTATGAAATTGCAATTTGATCATGATCATATGGCATACTATTATTGTATGAGAAATCCAGCTGAATTTCAACAGGCACAATACGACAGAACTATAGGCAGCTCATGCGGCAACTCGGCAGCGTTGGTCTCGATTAACTAATGCCTGCCCTAGTCGTGCCACGCTACAAATATGCCATAAAAGCAGATGAGAAGGTTGAAGATGAACGATATATGAGTGTGTAAGGGTCTTCCTTTAGGCTATTTGATGATTATTCTGCAGTCACTCTAGTGACACAGCCAATAAAGTTAAGCAAGACTATCAACGAGAGCTGTTAGATGCGCTAAGTAAACTTGCTCAGTAGTCAACAAAGCTGCTCTCAATATTCATTTCAAGCAAGCGCAATAACATTGCATTACATTTGACCGACAAACCAGATATCTACATTGGAGAGGCAATAATCCTGGGGACATGTCCTCTTTCATGTGAGTATGTAGTTATAAGAATATATAAACTCTGCCCTTTAGGGTAAGATTGGAGAGGCTATAGAAACACGTAGCAAAGCATAATAACTTGCATGTAAATAGAGAACGAGTAAGTCAGCACCCTGGAGAGCATGAAGCTAGAGTCAGTGCCTCTGAGGAGGCAGCGGTGGTTGGGCATTATGAACTACCTAATAAATCACTGCTTGAACTCTCATTTTCCTTTCATGAACAGGCTAACCCTGATTGCCTCACCAGCACCTGCGCAGATGGCCGTGTTAAAACCGAAGTCCCAGGGGGTTTGCCTCCTCCATGTAGCCGTTTCGGCTAGACAAACCAAATTGGTTCATTTAATTCTATGAAAATAGGTCGGAGATAGTGGTATTTTAAATACGTTCACAAAGGCTGGTTCACGCAAATAAAGAAATGATAGATTTGCTGCTGCAGCATGGAGTAAAGAAGCAGAACAAAGCTCTCTAAGTTGCAATGGAAGCACGTTGGGCACGTCAATGCTCTCAATAGCGCCAAAGAACGCCACACCACTTTGCGGCTCTATACGTCCATGATTAGTGATTGTCTTTGGATTTTGATTGATGCTGGCGCTGGGGAGATATTTTTAATAGGGCTGTATTGATGTGCCCAGAGCGTCACTCTTACCTGAGCACCATGGACATAATCAAACAGCGCACTGGAGATTCTTCGGCTTCCTACTGACCTAGATCAATCAAGATTCATTCTCGTTTGCGATCGCTAGTGAGTAAAGTAAATGGGCATGGTAATCTCCGTACTTTTATGTAATGGCAAGCGTTCAGAGTTACGAGGTTTTTCATCTTAGCCCCTACATCTATTTCATCATATCCAGGAAGATAGTACGTTGGTTTGGCAAGTAGTGTTGGCATCGTATTCATGCTTGGTCTATTTTAACGACGGGGTAATTTGGGTTTGGGAAACTCGTATTTCGTCATTAAAAAATACGCGTAGAATCAATCCACGTATTCATAATAAACCGAAGCTAAGGGGTCCCTAGGGCCTAGGTAGACTATTTTCTTCCCTGGATAATATGTGGCATCATATATACACCTATTAATTATTAACATTAGGTAAAGTCGTTGCTATTCATTTATACCATAGGATAGAAATATCGGATCGATGACTGTCTTCAGTCTAAATTATAAGTTTGTTAAACTAAACTAAGTAATATCAAAACGCTTCTATATGTTATGTCATATTAGTAATAGTTCACGATGTGTCTGTCCTTATTAGTTATAAATATGATGGTTGTGGATATACTTACCTTTTCTCCTTGTTAGCTTGAGAATTAAGGGATGACGTAAACGAAGAGTCTCCTTTACTTGTCGGTAGATTATCTGTACTAGCGGTTAGCCCGGAGTTTATTCTCACGCTACTGAACACAGCCACATACAAACGCGTTAGCAGTAAGACCGGCCATTCTAGCCGCCTCTTTCCTTTCGGTCACCGATACAGCAGGCCGAATGTAGTAACACACAATGATACCGAGAGGCGAGTCATGAGGGAGATGAAAGACGCTCACCACATACCGGTTAAAGTGAAGTGGAGGGGCGCACAAAGAGCAATGCGACCTGAGTGGCCGAGGGCTGACGCCAAGGAATGATCGACAGGGGAGAAGAAAACGTGCCCACCCGATTTCCGGGGCAAACGACACCAGGCGGCCTGACTAAACAGGGGTTTGAAACGAACCACTCTTAAATGCAATCCTATCATATACCGAACAGACCGAGAAGTGCTGATGAGCCTAGGTACGCGAAGACTGGATAGGTAGATTGTAAAAAAAGTCTTCGGGTTTCTACTGGATTGTAAATAACACGAATTGGGAAAATCGGGAAGCTTTAGACAATTATTCTAGTTCTTGGTTCCGAAGCAATGGAGGCATTTCCCGACAACGCCTTTAGGTACAATTAGAAATTTAAGTACACAGAAGTTTTGGGTGGTTCCGCACACGGAATGCTTCTAGCACACTCCGTGAGGTTTGCGGCCCGGATATCATTGAAAGTTGCCGCGACCATATTTTCCCTTCCCGGGACTTGTTTTCACAGACGGAAGTAACACAAGTTGGGTCATATCAAAAACAAGGAGATCAAGCGTTGTGCTTGCTTGAGACGCTTAGGCGAAGAGAACGACGGCAATGCCGGCGGCGGCCGCGAAGAAGGCAGAGCCGGCCATGGTGGAGGCACCGGCGGTGGGGATGGGGCTGCCAGTGGGGTAAGGAGTGGCACTGTGATAGCATGTTAGAAGACCGAGATTCTCTTGTTCCTGTCTTGGTGCCAGAGTACTTACGAGTATGAACCAGTGCCAGCAGGGGCGGTGGTAGGAACCGGGTAGCTGGCGGGCACAGGGGTGGAGACAGAGGAGGCGGCGCTGCTGGCAGGGTAGGTCACGGTAGAGTAGCTGACCAGAGTGGTGGGGATGCAGGTGGTGTAGGTGACCGCGATCACGGAGGAGCCGCTGGGGGAAGCAGCAGCGGAAGCGGAAGAGGTAGCCAGAGTGGTCGGGACGGGGAGCGAAGAAGAGACAGCGGGGTAAGAGCTGTAGCTAGAAGCAGCGGCGCTGTAGCTGCTGGCACCACCAACGGGGTAGCTGGGGGTGGAGGCAGCGGAAGAGCTGGCCGCGGAGGTGGCAGCAGAGGTCTCAACAGAGACGGAGGAGACGGGGTAGCTGCCACCAACGGGGTAGGTCTCGCTGGGGTAGGACTCGGCGGTGGTGGTGGGAGCAGCCTCGCTGGTGGTGGTCTCAGCAGCAGGGTAAGACTCGACGGGGTAGCCGCCCTGGGTAGGGTACGACTTGGCGCTGGCTGGGCAGTTGGTGACTTCGGGGCCGCACGAGGTGATGGTGACAACATCCGTGGAGTAGACGGTGCTGGTGGCCAGGGCGGCGCCGGCGAAGAGAGCGACAGCAGAGTAACGCATTTTGACTGAGTTGGTCGGTTATTGACGAGTTATAAGCTAGGCTTAGGTTGTTGGTTTTGTAAAGAGTGTTGAATAAGCTGAGAGCTTTTCGTTAGATAGAGCGTTTGGAAAAGAGTGGACGACCGAAGTCAAAGTAGTGAGCAGAATATTGCAGATTGGCTGTTGGGCTGAAGAGGGAAGAAGAAGAGAAGCAGCATCAGGTCAGAGGTGCCGGGTATTAATAGACTCTCTGGACAAAGGGTAGGAGGGTCGATCTTCGCAGCAACCAGTGACACCCCCGGCCAGCTACACCATTGGGAAATTAGACAGATTATCCCCTGAGCAGCCCTGCGCGAAGGGCAGAGGCAACATGAGCAAGGTGTAAGCGGTGGAGGTTGCTTGCGCGCCCTTGCTGGGGCGGTCTAGGGAACTTGCTCGGCTGATCCACATTGAAGGGCACTTAAAGGGATCTAAAAGAGATCACCCTTTCATTACGAAATTCATTGTCCACTAGAACCACTAGAATCGCTCCATGCTCGGCGTCTTTGGTCCCCGTAAAAGTTCCACGGCGTGTACAGCCCAGTGGGCGTCAAAAGGTGTACAAAGATCCCATTGAAGAGAGGTGGACATAGACATAGATTAGACCTTTATGTGAGCTGTAACGCGCCTCGCTGATTGGTACGCCCTCACTCGACAAGCCAAGCGCTCTCACGTTGGTCATGCTGTTGAATGGATCTCCTCCGTCCAACGAGGGGATGTTAATTTGATGTGGGGGCATGGCTTCATGCAAACCCACACATTGAGTGGTGCGAGCCTATTCCTAGGGAGCGGTAAGGGTGCTGGTAAGGGGCTAGCTTATACCTGTATTCTCCGCATAAACCACAGCCTCTACAGAGTACCTAACAAATTGAAGCCTCCTAGCCAATGAGATAGATGCCAACAGCTTAGTAGTAGCAGCCGGGCAGCGAAGTACATACCAACCTACCAACATCCCGAGAAGCCCGGTTAGCTTGTAGAGAATAATTACTTGTCGAGCAGTGAGATATGACATGGCATCTATCATACCTATTGTTGCAAAGTTAGAATAGGTATGAATTGCGAAGTGCGGCGTCTAGTGTAAGTGAGCTCAAGTTTGTTTGTCTTAAAGTCATTTCCTTTCCTCGGAAAATGGTTTATGAGGGCTTATGATACATTTCCTATCCCTTGTTTTTTCTGAGTCAGAATCCCCCTATTTCAAAGAACTACTCATCATCTTTATAAATCAACATACAGCCTACCTAGGTACTATGTTTTCGTAGGTTAAACATAACCACTATCAACATATAATATGTTGGCATGTTGTTGTAAGTATTGCTGCAGCATGAACCGTAGGCGAACAGGTCACTGTGCCAGATCTAACAGGCGGTGATCATTCTTCTAACTGTAGGATAATACAGTACATACCATATGTTGTCACTTACTAAATCGGTTGCCTATTAGCGGGAAGAAATCTTGCGCTAATGCAGGAACAAGTTTGTCCCTTGCATGTTGAACCATTTTTGCAAGCAAGCAGCCAGTGCATTTCTTAAAGCAGTTGTTAAACGATTGATGAAAGAAACATACCTAGTATTTATTATAATGCCTATATCTGCGAGGTCTTCGGTGAATACGGCAGACATGTAATGTTTAATGGGATATGAAAACCTGTCAAGCCCTTACTGGGCTGGATTCTCAAGGGTTGTCTGACACGTCGATTTACTCCCTCAGCACCTACGTATACTCTTGACTGCCGTGCTGGGAAAGTCGAAATGCTCATCCATTTGTGGACCTGCTTCTCTTGTTCTGGCGTGAATCAAAATAACTGGGGTTAGCGTGGCTCAGGGTGTCCTGTAATTATTGGAAGGCTGTGAGGGGCTGCCGCCTCTGACACTTTAGGCCTCGTGGAGTTTATAGTGCACATACGTAAATACACCGATGCGTTTGATTTAGGTAAAGTTTAACGTGCGGGATTGTTGGCGCTATCAACCTTTTAACGTTATTTTTTTGTGATAGGTGACATCAAAACTAGCCTCACGAGAATGTGTCCAGAAATAGGTGTTGTCAGGTAATACGAGTAAATATGGTACCAGCTCGTCGTGCGACAGTAGCATGAGAGATCAGCGCTGTGATTTCGCCGAAAATGCACACTGGCCCCGATTTTCCAAACATTCACATGTCATGCTGCGTACCTACACACTTTTCTACCTGTTGAGTTAAGGTTGTAAAAGGCTAAACTATAAGTAGGTAGGACCTAATCACTAAAAGCCTACGGATATCACATTGACCTCAAGGTTATGAATATGCCCGACCAGTGAGCCAGCAGCTTGATGAGAAAACAAGTTGGTGTGTTGTACAATATCTGCCTGAGTCAGGGTATTGGTCGAGACATATTTTCGCATACCGGAAAACACGTTTATTCGTAAATGTGACACGCCTGCATCACTGAAACACTATCTACTCAGCTCAACAGATCGTCAATCCGATTGCTGGAGCTGTGACGATTAGTAGCCCTGGGATCGACATTAGATACTTAGCACCTAAACTTATCATCTAAGTATCCGAGTTCATCCGCCTCTTTGGAGCCAAATTACCTAGCACTGCGTTTTCCAACCAGGTTCTAAAAGGTAGGAAAGGCCAAAAGGGGTAAGAAATGCAATCGAATTTACCGAGACCAAAGTGGCTACGTATATTGGTTACACAAATACGTAAACTGCGATTATCTCATCTCGTATTAGCTGAGTACAATTCTACCAAATTATTTTTATCCTCCTCTGCCATCCGACCTCTTTTCAAATGTTACAATACAGTCCAGCTGCAACAGACTCTATTTTGGTATATACTTTTCTTTCTTGTCAACTTCATATATGCATTTATTGTGTAGGCTTCTATGTTTCTATCCCACCTTAGAAGCTATCATGTACCACTACTAAGTTACTTACTCTATAGCCTTGCGTGTTACATCTGCGATCACATTCCTTGCTTCTTTCTACCTGAACTACTCCAAAGAAACCGTCGAGTATCTATAGCGTCACATGCTGTACCTATTCGATCTCGAAGCGGGCATACTTGTATCTATCAGAACCCATACCCACGCAAGTGCAAGGTGTTCATTACAGCTTGAGCTTTTATCTATATAAACGACCTTCAACAGGGAGCGGAGCTAATCATGATGTCTTAATGCTTGGACAACACTCGAACTAGTTGTGGTTGGGCTCAATGATAACATGATGCACACACTATTGTGTGAGACTGGGCTACTGAGAAGTAGGTTTACTACTAAACCGAAATAAAGGTGTGTTGTGCTGGATCCCAGCCAGAGCGGAACTACCTAGGCATAGGTATGTATCAACCTACCTACCTACCTAAAGCAGTTATAGTTGCCTGCACTATATAAAGTGAGCTCCCAAACTTGGACAATTTTATTCTACCTGTTGGGGTTGGAGGATAAGGTATCAAGTCACACATAGGCTAATACCTTCTGTTATGGCAGATATTAGGTACCTGAGTAATCAGTTGATACCCTTGGCGCCTATTGCGTAATTATACGTTTACGAATAAACCCGACATAGTGTCAAGCTCGAAGAGCTATCTAGCAAATCTGCAAAGATAAGTAGGTAGCTACTTATCTAGAGTTCCATCTAAGTTCAACATAAAGCAAGCAATTGGTAACAATGATATCAAGCTATCCTAAGTAGGTACCTAACGCAGGGCCGGGATTTTACCGCCGGCGGCGGCTGGTAGGCGTTGGTCGAGTTGGTAGTGCACGGTGGGGAAAAATTAGGTAGGTAGATACAAAGCCGCCTGCCGCGCTATGGCGGGGCACTGCTGGAATTTTGTATAACTCAGTTCACCGCTCTGGGAAACATTTTGTCAACGAGCCAAGGTGGGGTGCCAATTCCATGCCACCTTTCCCGTGCTGTGTTTCTGTGTCCTCTGCCATTTTTGTCGTCATTCAGGAAGCCTTGCCCTCTATCTATTATCTACAAAAACAGCAGTACCAAAACCATCGCTATCGCCGTCGCCGAACTAATACCTACAATTTACGACAACGGCAAGAGGGAGAACTACTAGCTACCTACCATACAACCCGCAACACCTCGTGCTGGTCCCGACCATGAGCTCGGTGTCTTCTTTGTCATAGCATCGGAACACAAGCAAGCAACATGGAGTCTCAGGTATCATCTCCCCCTCCCCGTTCGGCTGTGCCCCACCACCCACCCTCTTACCGTCTGCCGTCTACCGTCTACCGTCTACGGCCTACCACTTCCCATCTATCACATGGATGATGGATGGATGGATGGATGGATACCCAATATCATCGCTAGCATCTTATCATCATACTAGCCTAGTTATACCTATCATGACTATAAGTAGCTTGCTGACTAGTGTTAACCACTTCGATATAGATTGAGAACGCCATCGAGATTGCCTGGAACCCTGCCTCAGACCACACCCTCCAGGGCCAAGCTGTCGAGTATCTGCAGCAGCTACGTTTGGACCCCCAAGGATGGCAGGTCTGCGTTTCTCTCTTCACCAGACCACAGCGTCCCTCCGAAGTCGTCCGCCTGGTCGCCCTCGAAATAGTCAACAATGCCATCCACGTCCAGTCCCTTGACCCCCAGAGCCTAGTCTTCCTCCGAGATGCCCTCCTTGAATACATACGAGCCAACTATGCCTCAGATCACCAGTCCCAACCTGACTCTGGCAGTCTCCAAAACAAGCTTACCCAGATCCTCACCACCCTTTTCGTTGGCTTATATAAGGAGGGCTGGGAATCCTTTATCGACGACTTTCTCGCTCTTACCATCACTCCCGGCAGTTCACAGCGTGATAATGTCACGGGCATCGTCCTCTACCTACGCATACTTAGCTCCGTCCATGACGAAATTGCTGATGTCCTGGTAGCACGCCAAGGCATCCAAATCCAAGCCCACACAGAATTGAAGGATCTTTTGCGACAGAGAGACGTCGAGAAAATAACAAAGTCTTGGGAAGAACTTCTTGGGCTATACGGCAATCAGAATGATAGTATTGTTGAGATGACCCTCAAGGTTCTTGGGAAATGGATTAGCTGGATCGATATCTCACTGATCATTAACGATAGAATGCTCGGTCAGATTTTCCCGCTCATTGGCAGGACGAATACATCGGGTGACAGCGACAAGGTTCGTGATGCAGCTGTTGACGCTTTCAATGAGATAGTAGGAAAGAAGATGCGCCCAGCCGACAAGACTGATATGATCTCCTTCCTCAATCTGCGAGAAGTCATCTCGCAGCTCATTGCAAGCCCTCCACTGAACGACCGCAAAGGCACCCCCCATTACGATACAGACTTGGCTGAGGCTGTCGCCAAGCTTGTGAACACGGTCGTAGCCGACCTTGTGAGGGTATTGGAAGTCCGTTCTGCTCCTGATGATACTAAAATGAAGGCAACGCAGTTACTTCACGACTTTGTTCCACTCCTGCTACGCTTCTTCTCTGATGAATATGACGAAGTATGCTCTACTGTCATACCATCTCTAACCGACGTCTTGCAATATTTCCGCAAGTTACCAGAATTACCTAATTCCTTTGCTGAAATGCTCACACCTATCTTAAATGCCATCATCATGAAAATGCGTTACGATGAAACTTCGTCTTGGGGCAACGAGGATGAGCAGACGGACGAGGCCGAGTTCCAGGAGCTCCGTAAGAAACTACAAGTATTGCAGAAAAGTGTTGCTGCAGTAAACCAAAATCTTTACATAGAAGTCTTGTCAAATCTTGTCGCCAATATCTTCCAATCTCTTGATGAGCAAGGCTCCCAGCTGGATTGGAGGGATCTTGACCTAGCCCTTCACGAAATGTACTTGTTTGGCGAACTTGCGATGCCGAACCAGGGCCTAAGCACAAAAAATCAGCCCTCGCCTGAGGCATCCGAGAGACTAGCCGCGATGATGACTAAGATGGTGCAATCAGGTGAATGTTCCTTGTCCACATGTAATCGCGTTATACTAATTTGACGGCAGGCGTTGCGAATTTTCCACACCCGGCTATCCTTTTACAGTACATGGAAATATGCCACCGATACTGTGCCTACTTCGAGACGCAGTCCCCCATGATCGGCCGCGTCTTAGAGAGCTTTGTAACCCTTGTCCATCACGATCATGTTCGAATCCGCACACGTTCCTGGTATCTCTTCTTCCGCTTTGTGAAGCATTTGAGAGCCCAGGTCGGTAATGTTGCCGAAACAATAATTCAGTCCATCAGCGACCTTCTTCCCATCAAGGCAGAAGTCCCCAGTGATGATGCAGACGACGACATGTCTTCAGATGAGACTGATAATTCAGCAGATGCTGTTTTCAATGCCCAGCTATATTTGTTCGAGGCTATCGGGTGTATTTCGTCTACAGCTACGACTCCTGCAGATAAGCAAGCTCTGTATGCCCGCTCTGTCATGGATCCATTATTCTCTGATATGGAGCGGCATCTTTCGCGAGCGAAATCCGGAGATACGCAAGCCATACTTCAAGTTCATCATATAGTCATGGCCCTAGGCACATTAGCGCATGGTTTTTCTGATTGGACTCCGGGGGCCCAAAGCTCCAATCAACGGCCTCCACCTCCCAAAGCCGTATCGGACGAGTTCGCGAGAGCCGCAGAGGCCATATTGATAGCCCTTAACGAGCTCAACACCTTTTCAGACATCCGTGCTGCATGTAGATCATCATTTTCACGACTACTAGGGGTCTTAGGCTCAGCGGTGCTCCCGCAACTTCCCCAGTGGATCGAAGGCCTCTTATCCCAGAGTTCTTCTAAGGACGAAATGGCCATGTTCCTTCGTCTATTGGATCAAGTTGTCTTTGGGTTTAAGACCGAAATTTTCGACGTGCTTAATGTCCTTTTAACGCCACTATTGCAAAGGGTGTTTGGGGGGCTTAGAGAACCTATCAGCGGTACTGATGATGAGATACAACTAGCAGAGCTGAGACGCGAATACCTTACCTTCCTCGGCATTATCTTGAATAATGACTTAGGGGGAGTTCTTGTCTCCGAGGCTAACCAAGGCTTCTTCGAGGAATTGCTTGGGTCTATTCTCGCCCTTGCTACAGAGATCGATCCAGACTCTGGAAATCTCCCCGCGAGCAAAATTGCCTTTAGCCTGCTAACTAAGATGGCGACCGTCTGGGGTGGACCGGACGTCGCGACCATCTCAGAAAACCCAACTACTCTTGGATCACCGTCTCCAGCAATCCCGGGGTTCGATCAATTGATCTTAATTGATAGATTTCACTCAGCCTGCTGGCAAGTTCTACTCAACGAGCAGTTTCGACCATCGGCAGATGCGCAAACCAAGCAGGTATTGAATGAGATTGCTGGCTTGGAACAAGCCATCTACTTGAAAACAGGTGAAGGTTTCATACGACATCTGCAGTCGACCCTTTTTGCTCAATTAAGTATCAATGGAGACGACTTCCTACGATCAATGACTACTTCTAATGATAGGAGAACGTTTGCTAAATATCTTCAAGCGCTCAAAGACAACAAGCTAAAATCATAAGGGTGGAAGAAAATACATACATGGCTATCCAGCGGAGGATGCCTCGAAAAAGAAATCGCCCAAACTGCAGTTGACTAGCTGCTATTGCATATCCTACAGGAGTTGAGGGGCGATTTATACCAACACATCAAGCTTTAATGTGTGTTACTTGTATTTGGGCTTCATAGATGATAATTTGAGAAGCGATATGTCTCCTGTGGCTTAAAATTAGTGACCTAAACTCGTAATACGCTACCTAGCAATGAGTGAGCTAGATTACAGCGTTGATGAAGGTTTTGTAGTATGCTCTAAGGATGGCAAGTGATGCAAATTCATCTGTAGATGCTCACTAGTTAATATGTGTCCCAAATAAAATACATTGCTCGCACTTGCAAAATATCAAATGCTTTAGTGCCATGGCCAAAAAATAAGTGAGTCCAAAATCCATGAGCTAGGATAAACCCCGAACCACCTTAAACATCAACAGCCAACAAGTAAGTATAAGCCCTTCGCTTCCCGATAACGCTAGGTAGGTAGTAATGGGGCTCAGTATGGTACCATAGCGCGCCGGTGGGGGTTTAAAAAAGGCTTGCAGCGACGGTTATTATGTAGAAGTAGCAATCTATATTAAACATGCGTGTTGTGATAGTTGTATATTTTTCTTGTTACTATTTAGGTATATATATCTGTTATATATATAATAATTTTATTATAAATATTATTAGCTTAGTTTATATAATATAAATTATTGTAAATTTAAATATAATTTTTGTAGCTGCAAGTATGTTAGGTTTAAAAATTAACCAGTTTGTGACAGTTTGCAACAGTTTGCAACAGGCGCAAAACTTTCTGCTAAAGTCCTGGACTGTATAGCGATTGTACTAATATTTCTAGTATTAGAAGTGGTGGTAGTGGTGGTGGTAGTAGTGGTAGGTCAAGTGGTAGGGTAAATCTCTGCAGTTGACTGGGTACCTAAGGTGTATGGAATACCTACCTTTCCATGGGAACTTTTTGTCTGAATAGGTATAGACTGCACTGCGCCTGTTTGAGCTTGCGCAACTATGAAACCCGTTTAGATTTTGCGTGAAAGTTCAACTTTTTTTAGGCTATTGCATTAGCAACCTATATGTTGGCGAGGGATGCTTTTGTTAAAAGTGGTAAGCTTAATTTGAGATCTCCAAGAAATTCTAAAGCTGATGTTCTAACAAGGTTGATAATACAGATATTGCATTCGCTGCTTTAAACTTTGGTTTTTGTATAAACTTTAACTAGGTCGGAAACTTATTTGTTAACATATAGTTAATCGAAATGTTGCTTAATGTTAGTGACTTATACATTATATAGTGATGTAATAATGACTTTGGCACGTTTACCTGACTTGTTGGCTGACGGGGCAATTGTGTATAGGTCTGACTTGAAGATTGATATTACGATTTGGGTAACAAGTTGTGCGTGCATGTTATTAGCGTAGTGTAAGAACTTTATACCTTTTACTGTATTACGTTTACCTCTTCTTATATTGCGTTTACTTTTTTCTGTATTATGTTTACTTCTTCTTGTATTGCTACTGTATTGCTGTATTGCTTTTACAGCTTTTTTATAGCTAATATTATTTTTTAAATAAAAATTATGTTTATTTATTAACATACTTATAGTTTAATAATTATTTTCCTTTGTAACAGACGTATTAACTATGTCTTTACAAATCATGTTACGATTTTAACATACTGTTTACAATCATTATATAATTATACCCCCTTTTCTCCGCTACGGTAGCTTGATGGTTTATATCAATAGCCATCCTCCTTTGAGATATTATGAACAAGTTTGCTCTCTATCTCTACTCGCAAAAATCTCATTCCCAGCTACGGGAATGCTACAATTGGAAAATGGATATAGATGCTAGGCCTGTGGTTAGGCGGCATTCAAGAGACAGGAACACACCGGCATATACTCACATAACCCTTGCTTGTTAGGACATTCGGCAAGACTAGCAGGTTCTAACCGCCGTTTAATTGTAATTTAAAATAGTTTGATTCAATTAAAAAATGAGCAAAACTTGTAGTTGAATTCTACCGGTATTCTTTGTCCGCTTTGAGATTGAGCTTCAGGAAATATAATACCACATTGTCCTACAACCTCCGCCGATATACACAGATTAACTACAGCTGAGGCAACTCGTATTCTCCACGCTCGCCAGGTGCCTGTACTCGGTGGTCTTCTAGCGGCTAAGAGGGCGGCGGTTCTACGGGAATTCATCTGACTAATTAGAGGTTAGGATCGTCAACCTCGACACAGGAATTCCATGATACAGAGCCCAGCCTATCTAGCCGTAGCACCATTTAGAGGTCCACAGTCACAGAGTTTGCTAACGCTTGTTCTGACTGAGCCCTGACGCGCCTAACCGTGTGGCGTGTTACATATAGACTGTCGCAAGGCAGACCCTCATCACCACCTCTAGCATTGAAAGGTCTCCTGGGCCAAGAACGCAACTTCTCTTCCGGGAAGACCTGCGAAGAAGCTCTTGGCTGTAAATCGTAGACGCACGGGCATGCCGTGCATCACAACTTTTCCACCGATCTGGTTTCCAGTACCATTTCATCCATCTCTGCGAGAAGAAGATGATTTTGTGGTTGAATTGCATTATGATGCCCTCCGCTCATGTCATTGGGCTTGCGCTAGGGGCGAGATGATATAATTCGGTTATTTGGAACGTGAGTGCTATGTGATCCCCGGGGATAGAGGGGCAAGTTACTCGGCGCCAAGAATAATCTTTGTCCATGTATAGCGGAGCTCCCCGCGCGAGTACCGGCAGCAAGATGATTCTTTCTGCGCATTCGGATCACCGGATCGTTTGGATCGTGGCCGGGAAGACATTCTGCTTGTGCCGCGAGACTAAAACCCTAGACAATCTGGCGGTAGACTACCGTGAAATTATTTCCGCAGCGATAGCGCTTCCACGTCTCTTGGGAGTCCGCTGATATGGAGTATTTGTGGGCTTTATGCGGAGTAGACGAGCGGCGATAAGTTATTCTAGTAGTTACAGATGGATAAGTTAGGAATAAGACCGACTTAAGTGTTTATTTGGGGACTATACTAAATCACAGGCGGATCTGTGGCATTTGCCATGGCTGTTTTTAGATAAACATGAATCTATAACATATAAAGAATCGAGCTCTCTAGAAGATAAAAGCGAGCTTCAAGGGCGGAGTAGAGGAGGCGCAAGCTGAGAGGTAGACGTGTAGGGAGAAAAGATCGATGAAAGAGGAACAGGAAGAAGAGTAAGGAGATGAATGAGAAGAGAGAAGAGGAGAGGGAATTGTTGTGAATGTTGACGCCTTTTATAGGCAGACTCATTTAAAGTTTAGAGTGGTTACTAGGGAAGGATGGAGGGATTAAGAGCAAGGGAGTTGTAACTTAACACGAAGAAAGGCGGTAGAAACTACCTATACGAGCTTGTTTATCTAGCAGAAGACTTAAAGATAGAGAGAGCGAGACTGAGAGAGAAAGAAGAAGAGAGAAAGTAGGAAGGAGAATAGTAAGGCGGATAGATGATCTTCATGTGATCAAAACAAACAAACAAATAAACTTTAGTCTATGTTTACTCTTGTGTCAGTTAGCCATGGCTTCCTCAAGACTTCTAAACTGTTGTCATAGTTAAGGGAAGAAGATAAGGAAAGTGTCACCAGTCACGTAAACATTAGAAACTCAAACTCTAATCGAGGTTGTCAACTACTTGCAGGAATTACTGAAGGGTGTATAAACGTGTAAGGCCATGAACATCACAGTGTTAATTGACTGAATAGACTACTAGAGTAGTTGATATTTAATCTATGTAGTTGCAGTATATTCATAGGATTCCCTCCAACTAGGTTTAGTCTATGAGAATCTTGGCCTCGAGTTCAGAGTAGTTAGATAGGTACTGCTCAAACAGCTTGATGGCATACTCGATATCGTAAGAACCGCCCGTCTCGCGGATACTGTGCATACTCAGCTGGGGATTGCCCAAGTCCAGCGTGCGCACGCCTAGTTTGGCCGATAGCATGGGGCCGATGGTGCTGCCACAGGCCATATCATTCCGCACGACGAAGAATTGCAGGGGCACGCCGGCGCGCCGGGCCATCTCCTGGACGAGCACGATGCCGGGCGAGTTGGTGGCGTAGCGCTGGTTCGCGTTGACCTTGATGACGGTGCCCTTGTTCATCTCGGGCTGGTGGCTCGCCTCGTGCTTGGCGACGTAGTTGGGGTGCACCGAGTGCGCCATGTCGGCCGACACGAGGAAGGACACGGCCATGGTCTGCTCGAAGGCCGTGGTGAGGTCGACGTCGGGGTCCGAGCTGACGTGCTCCCACGACTTGTCGGAGGCGGAGTCCCCGTGGCGGCCGGCGAGGATCGAGAGCCTCCGGACTACGGCCGGTAGCAAGTCCGAGTCGGCGCCTTGTGCCGAGGTAGATCCGATCTCCTCGTGGTCGAAGCACGTGATCAGGCGGATGGAGGTCTCGTCGCTCAGGCTGAACTTGTTCACTGATCCGATGAGACCCATGACGCTGCAATAGGTCATTTCGAGATTGTCGAGTCTCGGGGAGTAAATGAACTCTTCATTCAAACCGCCAAGGCAGGACTTCTGTACATCGTACAAGACTATTTCGAAATCGACGACATCATCGGGTGTGGCGCCCGCTTGTTCGGCGATGAGTTCCACAATATAGGGATGGTGGCGATCCGACATATTCTTCAGAGGCTGGAACGGCTTGTCGGCGCCATTCTTAGCCTCTGAGGCCTTGGTTTCCTCGCTCTTACCCGTCCTGTTAAGCTCTGCGGCAACCAAACCAGCAATCGGGAACAGCTCAGTCTCCTTGTTGAACTTGAACTCAGACGTGCGGTCGAGGTGGATAGCCAGAGTCGGGATGCGGACGATGGGCCTCTCGATCTTGACCAGCCTCTGGACAAAGTTCCCCTTGCCGTCCCGCACCAACACGCGGCCGGCGAGCGAGAGGTCGCGGTCGAACCAGCTGTGCCAGATGCCGCCGCCGTAGGTCTCGACGCCGACCTGCATGAAGCCGGCGCCGCTCCTCTTGCTCACGGGCTTGACGCGCAGGCAGGGCGAGTCGGTGTGCGCGCCCAGCATGGCGATGGGGTTGCCCGGCTTCCACTGCGCGCCGATGGCGAAGGCGACGATGGTCGAGCCGTTGCGCGTCATGTAGTACTTGCCGCCGGGCTTCAGCGTCGAGGACCAGTTGTCGCGCTCCTTGATGGCGGTGAACCCTGCCTTTTCCAGGCGGACGATGGCCTCGTGGACGGCATGGTACGCTGAAGACAGGCAGATGACGTGTTAGTTAGTTGCTTGGGTATGCATGGTTATCGATCCGTTATTTATTTATTTGTATTGAGAGTGGCTGGTGGTTGGTGTTTGGGCAACGGGAAGAGAGAGAGAGAGAGTTTAGCGTACGGGTTGGGGATGCGTTGACGAAGTCGAGGAATTCGAGAGCTGATTTTGGAGGGGCCATGGTGGACGTCGAGGTGCTGAAGGGAGAGCGAGAGCTCGCTGACGGTACCTTGCACTTGTAGTGGTAGTAGTAGTGGTTGGCGGAATGGACTGCTGGTGGTGGTTTCGGGCGTGTGGGTGTGGCGGCGGCGGTAGCGGGCGGCGATGTGGTGGTGTTCCCGAGGCGAGGGGTCGTGCCGCTGGAGAAACGGGTTGTGCGAACGGAGCAGACGCCGATGATACGTCGAGCTCCGCTGATCATCTAGCTATCTATCTAGATCCAGCTATCGCAACCGAGACACAACGCTATCAGATCTGCGGGTTCGGTGACTCCTGTCCCAATCGAAGTCGAAGGCGAGGTCTTAGATTATCTAGATAGTGTAAGTTTAAGGTTAGTTGATAATGACATATGAAAAGTACTAGTATAGTTAGTCTACAGTAGGACTCCAGGGTAGGTATCTCGAGATAGGAACAAGATGGAGTATGGAGGCGTTATCGCAATACGTATATACACTATCTACCTGTCTAATATGCTAGACTTTAGAGGTATTCTGTAGGGTAGGTAGCTTCAGTCAGGTAGGTAGCTTCTAGATTCGTGCTAGACTTGCTAGACCTGCTAGGCCCGCCTAAGTAGCGTTCCGTTAGATAGGCTTAGCCTATCGCGGCCTGGATTCCTTGGCTAGGGTCCTGCGAATTGCGCAGGTGTTTTACACGTACGGACTCGACTTGTACACAATGGCTGACAATGGCTTGTCGTCCGGACCTGTCGAACAATCGTTCATGCTTGCTCGTCTCATGCAAGCAAGCAAGCAAGCACCTCCGCCATGTACTTTCGCATAATTAATAATAAATAGTAAACGATAGATGAGCGTTGGAGCGAACGTAACATTGCTGCTGCATGCGCCGCTATAAATAATGTATTATGTATTATGTATGTACAGAGTATTGTCCGGCCGTCGCATGTTGCTCCCGTGCCCGATCGATGTCTTTCTTCATCATTATTGCGCTGCACTGCCATGCTCGCCCTCATTTCGCCCGGGTCTTCTTCGTCAGCCCTCCGCTTCTAATTATTAGATAGTGCGGCAAATCACGAACCAGACGAAAGGGAAAGGCCATCACAGACCGAGAGAGAGCCCGGCCTAATTGGCTAGCACTATTTCGGTGTACGAACGAATACCTAGCTACCTAAGTAACCTGTCAGGTTGCCATAGGCGCGCCATCCGCTCTCGTCGTACCAAGCTTTGTCACTTGACCTTTGACGAGAGAAGCTGTGCTCGATGCTTGATTGCCTGCTTGCTTGTCTCAGGTCACGTTGGGACGAGATGCCTGTTGTTGGTGGAGGCTAGCTCCATGGTTTATCTAAAAGTATTACCTAGGTGCAGAGTGAGAGAAGTATAGAAAAAAAAGAGTGAGAACCAACAGCAGAGTCCTAGACTAGAAGTTCAAAAACAGATCTCCAAATCCAGGGGACTGATTGATCACTTTACTATGCCCCCAAAAAGTGACAGGCCGGGTAGTAGGTAGGTAGGTAGGTCTCTGTGTACTTAGCCCACGGATAACATCATCGCCTCTCTCTCGTTGGGGTGGTGGAGAAACTTGGTCGTTGTGCGCGTGCATGCATGCGTATCTTGTCTACTTACGCATTACATGTGGGAGGGTGTTATTTGGCAGCCACATTATTTGCATGTATAAGTAGACTTTAAATTGTCACGTCCCTGAAGCCAGCCCGCCAGCATGGGCGCGCGAGCGAGAGAGGAAAGAGAGCAAGACAGAAAGAGAGAGGCTACGATACTTAGTACTTGGACACCATTCGACACCATGCAGGGCACTCTCTTCATTGGGGACAGTCGTCGAGCGAAATGGCTGCTTTCGTCAGTGCCTCGCTGCAGGGTGAGGTGGCGAAGGGTTCACCGCCAAGGGTATCAAACAAACAGCGTACATAATCAACGCGATGCTAGTCTAATAATTAATTTATGAATTAGGTACCTACTCTGGTGGTCTTAGTTTGGCCAGGTAAAATAACCACACCACGCTCGCTCGCTCGTGGCCAGGTGCTGTCAGGTTCGTTATCATCGTGAATTACCTACACCTTACTTAAACTTATACTGACTTTTACTTATATGCTGCTAAGTACTGAAATGGTAATGTAGTGCGGGTGCACCTTGCCTGTTGCTTGCTGGGCTCGGGGACGCACACACCTTTCTTGATCGCCAACCAACCGAAGTCCCTTGTACATAATGAGGCTTTGAAACCGGGGGGCCCCCCTCAAGGAGTTGAGAATCGTACTGGGTCTGGTGAATCCGGTAACTCAAAACCAGCCAGGTCATATGGGGATCTCCAAGGATCTAGTTAACCTCGCAGCCGCTGTTGTTTGCCACCACCCTCGCACCGCACCGCGACCAAAGTTTGGCATTGGCGACTAATCAGGGTCGGTATGTTATTATTGCCACTCGCCTTGGTTTGGAATAAGTTAATATGAGTGGGTTTCGAGACGTGGTATTTTCAGCAAGGGATAGGGAAACCATTGAGTGCATATCTAGAGGACCATCCATCTGAGCTGAATGTTAGAAATCATACTGTAGTGTCGATACATACCGACACTACATACATACAGTACCTAGACGATGTTGTACAAGTAGTGTAGTGTATGGAGGTATGTAGAGGAAGGGAGGCACAAGAAAAAAAAGATCAAAAAACCCCTGCTCTCCATTTACTGTATGGGACTTTAATTTTTAATTGCCTTCGGGGTATCCTGTATACAACTGCTCCCCACGTCACCAGCAGGCCTGACCATCGGTGATTCTTATGAGATGTACCATGTCCTAGAACTGCTTTTTGGGATGGAGGATAGACCGCCGTAGGACTGGTGAATCGAGCAGGTACCTATCTATCTTTTCGATCTAGATGACAGGCCGATTACCTATGCACATGTTGTTTGTTCAGCACATCAGATAGGTAGATCGTGAAGGACATATGCACAGTTTGCCAGGCTTCAATAAGACACGGTACAGTACTTGGAGGGACCTTGGCGGTACTTGTGTGGACCCCCATGTCGCAGGTCATCTCTGATTCTGCCGGGAAGGCAACCAATCGTGCTATGAATGCAGACCACCCTCGTAGCTAATCAGGGGTCCATCATGAGGCAAGGGGCGTCGTTGCGCCCAGATATCCTACATATACATACTTACATGCTGCGTGCATACCTACTTATACATAGTACTTGCACAACATACGTGTCTGGCTGGGCTAGTGTCACTGTACAGAGTTGTCCCACGGCCCAACCAAGGAAGAAGAGCGCAAGTGTGAGGACATTTCATTCTCCGGGGGCTGCTGCGAGACGGAAAATTTGCGAGAACAGAGGGCCCGGTCGGTCGTGTGTGCACGTAGGTAGTGCGTACGGGGTGATCTGGGACAGTTCCATGAGAGCACTTATGTATATTCTGTAACTCTAAGGCTTAAGCCTACGGTATCTAGGTTTTGGTACGGCGTACCCATCCACGTACTTGTAGAGATGTTAGACTAAGCATCCCGGTCGTGGTGAGCATGGGTAGCACACCCAGTCCAAGGACCCCAAAGCGCTGAGAACCGTGTTGTTGTTCCATTCTCTCAACAGAAGTCATCGGACGGCCCGCCGGCGATCAAACAGTCCTGACCTCTTGTCGAAACTGGGGAATGCGAGTTCCTCCTCCTCACCGTCCATATGGCAGCAATGACTATATGGGCGGAACCTAGAGATGCGCCGAATTGGCGACTTTGGAAGACCCGGTGGCCGTTCCTGGACCCGTGCTTCTTTTCGCGTGCATGGCGAGGTGGAGATCCAGTGCCGCCGTTGAAAGTAAGTATGGTATGTATTATGTATGTATGTACCTACATTACCCACAGCGTTGTCGCTATTGGTATGGAGCCGACCGTGGGAAAGCAACCGCCATAAAAGAATGCGTATTCTGTACATACAGAACGGAGGAGGCGATGGCCCCCATTGGTAATTGCCGCCTACGCCTCTTTTTCTGAATGTTCTCGACGACTGTCAGTAGGACGCCCTCTGCTTACTTGGGACACTTTTGCCTGGTAGGGCTGGTTCAGCTAGGACTTGGGGCGCCTCACCATCCATCCATCGTGTCGTCGTCTTGTGGTCTGAAATAGGCTCGTCTAAGGGTTGGCAACTCTGCGCAACTAGGTATGTGCATCCATGAATGAACATTCTCTTTTACAGAGTATTGGGCTGGGCATCGAGTCGTTGATGCAAAGCTCGGCTCGGCTGGCCTAACCTCGTGGGTGGCGGTGGTTTAGCTAGACTAGTCTGGCTTGTCCCAAATGACGAACAGATCCCGCTTAAATCGATCCTCCATTTTCAATGCAGTCAGTTTCCTCTTACATGTGATGCTGTTCGCGTACCCGACGCCAATACCATCGATGGTGTATCATGTTAGTGTCCGCTAATCTTTGGTAGTTATCGAAGTAGGGAGCTGCTCTTCGATGAACGAATGGATGGCCCGTTCGAGAACTCGACACGAATGTAGCCAGTACCCATTGTTCTAAACAAGCCGTTGAAGCATGCTAGCAATCTGTGTCCCTATTAAGCCTAGGTAGGACGCGAGGAGCCGTTTCGAATCACCTAAGGTTAGACTACCTCGACTAGTGCTAAAGCTACCTGCTACCTAACATCAGCATGGTTAGGTTGTTGCTACACTACCTACCGAGTCCCTTCAATTCCTCGCTTTCCTACCTACTTATACGCAAACACACATGCCTACACACACACACACACACACACACATGTCCAAGTGCAACTTTGAAAGCCTACCTATCTAGGCACCGAATGGTACCGTATCTTGTTCCTTCATCTTGGAGCTGACATAGGGGATGCCGACTTTTGAGATTGGGAGTTGTAAAAATTCCGCGAAGAGTAGCAGTCATCTCACCGTCTACTTACACGTACTACTATATGAGTTTTGGGTAGCATCTCGAGGCGCATTCGGTGACATGAACGCCCTGGGTAGGTTAACGGTGAGTGATTCCGACGCGGTCTGAAACAGTAAGACGTTAGCAGGTAACCCGTATTTCAATTTCTATTCCGGGCTCCGAACGGCTTCTGAGCACCTCCAGCGTTGAAAAGTTGGCAAGACGCTTGCTCTCTCTTGCGGTTGTGTCCTCTTTCGCTACCACCTACATGTCGGTATTATGATTGATGCGATCTGTATTATTAACTAAGCAGATGGGCTTGTCGCCCAGAGCTCGGTCTAGGCTTGCTAGGGTTTGCTACGGACAACAATGGGAAATCAGCTAAGCCAATTGTGAAGAAACCCGTAGTATACATCTAACTACTTAGGTAGGCATTGTAGATCTTGTCCCCACCAGGATTCGTGGTAGGCAGGTAGTTGTATGTGCATGTACACTACCAACACGAATGCTCGACGGGACTGGTGGTGACTTGTGTTGTTGTATTGTTGTACCGCCTACAATTAGGTAACTTGGTGTGGCTTGTATCTTAATCATCGAAGCATCAGCCATCTCCATACATAGACACATGGATAAGTTGCAGGGAAGAAGTGGTCGCCAAGAACACGGTGAAAAGATTAACACTTGCGTCTAGGTACTGTAGGTCGAGGAATATAATTAGCAGATCAGTAAAATATGCAACACTACCTATCTGCAAAAACTCGAGCAGCTAAGGGGTAAGTAGGTATGCCATTCTAGTGGTAAAGGCGATTGTTGCCCGCATCTGACGGTTGGATGTGGAATGGTATATTGGGTCCTTATAAGCCTATAAGGGATATAGAAGTGAAGTTGGTGTTCAACTGCCAATTGACGCGTGGTCACAATAGCCAAATGGGACTTTTCTGTTCCTAGCTGTCAATCAGTCAGCCGGCCAAGGCTACAATTGTGTTGCGACTGAGGTATCTCCTAGGTAAGCTACTCACTTTGTCCCTATTTGTACCTCGCCAATCATATGAGACGCCAACGCACTACAATCGAGATGATGTTGTGGCTACTACATAGTCGACCCTGTTGTCTACTCAGTATCTAAATATTCATCCCTTCGTTCTGCCCATGTCATGTTATCGCGCAATTGAGCATATCTTCCTAGCATACTCAAGCATTGGCTTAAGAGACGGGGAGACGCTAAGGTGGAGATGGGTATGTACTATCTAAACAATCATACCTACATACATACATAGGTAGTGTAGGAATCATATTCTAATTCTATAGCACTGAGCACATGGAAATTGTACTGTATTAATTCGCCGCCGATAAGCGGTATTGTTTGTTTCTTTTTCGATAAACCTGACCGTTCTCCTGCGGAAGAGCTGCTCACGATGTTAGGGTTTCCCTCAACAACCCTCACAACATACTAGATAAGTACAGCTTGCATGGAGATTAAGAGAGGCTGGCAGGGGTTGTGCCTGTCGAGGTGCCTGCTTGACATGACGCTAAACAAGGATTACCCACTTACAATCCCTGAGAAGAACCCAAAAATGGCCCGCTGACCCACTCACTTCTTTTGTGGATAGCAAGTTTGTAGATGGATATAGGTATGATGCTATACTTATGTACCATGTGTATTATGTATTATTATACTAGGAGCTTGCTACATACTTAAGTATTGCAACGAGCTTGACCTCGAACGGGTTCTTTGCTGCCGTTATACCCAAAAAGCATAGTATGCTACAAAACCACCCATTCTACGAGAAATGCTGAAATGGGTGTAAACGCACGCACCTGTGTTTTAGCATGCTAGGTAGTGTTGAGTTTGCGAAAGACGAACAGGCATGTACAGAACCTACGTGACGATATATCTAACCCGACCTTTGCTCGGCAGGTATTGTACCTGGTATCTAAATTTGAACAGGTTGGTAGGCAGTGAAGAAATACATATGTAGACGTAGCGTACAGTACTAAGTACTTGTATTCTAGCCAAGTATATATTTGCTGTGCTCATTGTCAGATGTCTGCGCTCCCCCCTGTAAGCTGTAACGCTCCATCACTCATCTACAGTAGGAGGTAGACTAGGAGGTACTCACTCGATCCACCTCACTGCTTCATAACCTCATCCCCAGAACAACAACATACCTAACGAAAGACCTTCCCCATCTTCTACATCATTTCAATACATCCCTTGTTTTTCACTTCTCACCCACAACTTTATTTCGCTGTTTCTTCAGGTGATCGGATCGATTGGTCTGTCTGGCACGGCTACCTCTTGCGGCCCTAACTTAATCTAGTTATTTTTGCTCATCTGTCCATCCATCACCTACGGACTGTGCTGTGTTCTTCCCACCCTCCAACATCTATTCACCTGCCCACCTTTCTCTTACTAAATCTCTTTCGCAATATTTATCTCCCTGTCGCTGCAATACCAGCGTTACGGCGTGGCACTTATAATATGTCCTCTTCATAGCCCATACGCTATTAGATTTGTACGTTTTATATTTAGGTACGTACAGCATATTGCTCTTCGATTTTCTTTTGCTCTTTTTTATTTTCTATTGTGTTGCTTCGTCTCGATCCTAGGTACTTGTAGGTGGGTACTGTAGGTCGGTAGGAGGTAGGTATGCGTACTTAGGTATTGTATCAACCCACGCGGCCCACTTATTACCACAGTTACCAAACCTACTACATACGTAAGTACCTATACGTATTGCTGTTCAGAATCAAACTCTAAGTACCTATATGACCACCTACCTGTTTGCCTGCCTAACTAAACCCATCATCACCTTTTGTTTCCTCTCCTCTTTTTCAATATTCATTCTGTCCAGCTTCCTACCTGCCTACCTACTTCCCTGATTCCATATTCTGGGCAACGCTCATTGCAGGACATACAGACAGCGTAATTCAGGGCCCTGGTCTATGAACACTCTCCTACCTAGCTTTCCAGCGCACGTCACCGATCGGACAGACCCAGCGCTGTCCCATCCTCCCACCCCGACTCTGACTTCTTTCTCTAGGTAGTCTCCTCGTCTCACTCATCATCAGCTTGGGTGACTGACCGCGGGGCTGCCTAACCTACCTAAACCTCTGCGCCCACCGCCGCCCGAGTCGTCGGTCGCACAATCACGCGCACTATTGTCGGCCTGTACTGCGTACGCACCAGGTAGAGAAACACAGTGTCCAGGGCAAGGCATCTGGACGAAGTAGCATCCACAGTACGGTAAGTGTACATCAGCCATTCGCTTGTGTTGGGTGATTTTGGCCAGTCAGCTTCATGTACCTGCCCGCCTGTCAGTGGGCTTACCGGGGGGTCTGGGATAGACAATGGGCAGTGCCCACTTTTAGCAATATTGGTATCCCACTATTGGGGCACCCATTACCCAGAGTCCCAGAGTCCCAGAGCTTGCACGCAGAGGCCCTGCTTGGCTGAGGGTATTCCTCGTTGTACCTACCTAGCCCACCAGGTCCTGGTTCCCGCTCCCTCTCTCCCGCTACCACTGCCGCATTGTTTCTCTTACACACCACCACCACCTCCACCACCATCATTCCTGCTTGCTACTTAGCACATCACACAACCTTCCAGTGTCCTTCTGCTTTCCTATCTTCTACCTTTCTCTCTCTTCTCACGCTCTTGTTCGCCCGCACTCGGGTCTGCCGTTTTCCTGCGACCTGCAACCGACCTGGTACTAGTTGCTCGCTGCATCTCAACCGTAAATGCTCTGCCTGTGTTTTTCTTTGCTTGCTGTCACACCGTATTACTCCTACTTCGCATGCTGTCAACTTGCGCTAATCTTATGCTCTAGATCATCTAGTAGATTAGAACTTGCGTCTCAGCCTTGACACAATCTCCGGTCTTTCTTCTCCTACTCGACACCTCGCCGAGACACGGCGTTCTCGCTACTTTGGTCTATGGAGAGCATGGTATGCCTAACGACCTGACAAGAAGATCAACAACGGCTGGCGACTCTAGATCATACTAGTGCTCGTTCTCGGTCGTTTGATTATACCCTGGCGCTTTCGCGGCAATGGCCGCCAACTTGACACAGATGGGCGGGAGTCAGCTCAATATTCGAGCGCCGGGCAATCAGCAGCTTTCGCAGTTCCTTTATGCTCAAATAATGAGGCAGCAGGTTGCTACTACCGGCTGGCATAGCGCAGTATCGCCCAATATGCGCGTGGGTAACGCGATGAATATGTAAGTCTATAGCCCACAAGACGTCAGATTATCCTGAGTACAACAAGGAAAGTATACTAACTCCCTTAGCATTACCAATTCCGTTCTCGCCATGCCACAGAATGATGTTAACCAAATAGTTAATCACGGGCTGAACTTTGAACGAGACGCGTTCACATCGTCGCCGGATAAGGTGGGTAGTCCTGTTGATGGGAACTGCGATATTTTGATAGATGCTGACCTCCTTTAGACCACATACGAAGCGCGGCTCTTGGCGCGCATCAACGAACTGTTTAAGAAACGTCAGGCTAATGAGCAGAGTATACAAAACAGCTTGAGCCATGCTGCTGCCCAAAATCAAGCACAAATGATGGTAAACCAGAACATGCAGATGAGAGGCATGGGTCAGCCATTGCAACAAGGTTTCCCAACCCTACAGCACCAGATGCAAGCCTCACCAATCAATCAACAGGGTCAACCTAATATTGGTGTGGGCCCGAATGGCCTTCCCATAAATTCCAACCAGCAGGTAATGCAAATGGGAGCCCAGATGCGTCCTCAAATGCCAATACAATCTGGGTTGGCAAGCTTGTCACGGGACGACCGAATGAAAGCTCACCAGTACGCCATGGCGAAAGTGAGCCAGACACCCGAGCCATCTCGACCCCAGTATCGAGCCGCGGTAACGCAGAGATTTGGGCCACAGTTGACGGCTCAGTTGCAGCAGGAGGGTATGGATCCTCTTCTATACTACTTTCAGAACCAGTGGGTAGCCCAGATGTTACAGGGTCCATCTAAAGGTCAACCTGGCGTAAATCAACCTGGAATGCCAATGCAGGCTCATCAGCAACGCGCGATGAACCAACCGCCTCAACAACTCCCAACTGGGCCCAACGGAGAATACGGTCCCTTCGCAAATGTTGAGAGTATTATGAACCAACAGAAGGCTGGATTGATGGCTCAAGAAGCAGGCCAGATGGTGGTGCCAGCTAGTAGTGGTGCAGGTCGCAATGCAACACCGCAACCTATGGGCTCGCTGCCTGGCCCTAATCACGGAGCAGGTCAGCCTGCTTTACAGCATCAACTACCACAACAATTCAATCATCAGCCAACCCAAATAAAGATGGACCAGAGGGCAGCACAGACCCAAGCTCAGATCCGAGCTCAAGCCCAGGCGAAGCAAATGCAAGGCCAACCTGGCGGTCTGAATGGCCCCGGAGGCGTCTCGCAAAGCCCTGCAATGAACACGCTAAATGCTCCGGTACGTCGGACGCCTATGGGTGTTGGCCAAATGGAAGGCCATCCACAACTAGGCCAAGGGAATGTACAGTTTGGACAGCAAAGAATGGATCCTCGATTCAACCAGCCAGGTCAACGGACACCAATGGGACCCAACGGGGGCATTACCAACAAAAACCAATTATTACATAGTATACTGGCTCAAATGCCTCCAGATACCCAGCAACAGATTCTGAGTTTGTCTCACGACAAAATACCCGAAACGATCATGAGGTGGAATGCCTCCAGAGGAGCAGGGCTTATCGCTGGCCGTCCTCCGCCGCAACTTGGTCAATTAGGGCCGGTCAACCCGATTTCTCAACCTATGAACCAGTTTCCCGCAGGAAACAACAATCTTGCCCAACATCCCAATCTCAGTATGCCGATGAATCAACAAAATCAACTGATGATGCAACAAATGAAGCTTCGGAATATGCCTCAGGGATCAATGGATCGGCAGGCTCTGATGGATAATATGCCGGTACCACCGAAGATCTTGGACCAACTGCGAGTGAGCACGCCCCAAGGAGGCGTATCTCCCGACATAAAAAAATGGGGTCAGCTTAAGCAGTGGATGGAACAGAAGAATCTACCTCCAGCTACGATACAAGGTCTTCTCAGCATCCAGAACGCCCAATTCCAGAACTACATCAAGTCTCAGGCGGGACTCGCCACCCCAAATTCGCAACCACCTACCATGCCACAGCAGGGTGTTCATCCTAACGGGCAAGCCAACCTCCAAACGGTCCAACCTACAATGAACATGGGTGGTTCACATTTGAACCTCGCAATTAGTCCTCAAGAGTTGCAAAATGCCAGAAACCATGAAAAGTTCAAGGGTTGGCCAGATGAGAGGATTCGATCAGTGCTAATGCAATTAAAGATGCAAGCATTAAAGAATCGGGCAGCTGGCCACATGACCGGTGCAGCAGCTCGACCTCCTCAAACTGCACAAGTGGGCCAGGCAGCACCCGCACCAGCAACTCCTTCGCAGCCTGTAAATGGCTCCGTTGCACCAAGACAGCAGAATGCAGGGCTCGAGACTAGTACAGCTAGCCCGGCTGTGCAAGCGCGAAATATTAAACAACCTCCAAATCGCGCTGCGCCAAATGCATCTACCGTACCCACGGCAAAGGGTGTTAAGCGACCTATGCCAGACGATGCCGCGGAAGCAGCTAATACATCAAGTACTCCTATCCAACGACCACATGTACAGCAGCCTCACCCAGGTGGTTCTTCGGTCCCGCCTCCGATGCTTCATCTAAGTCCCGAACAACTCGCTTCCATGACCCCAGAGCAGCGACAGAAATATGAGGCCATGGTTAAGAATCGGCAATCAGCAACCGGTACTACGATGTCGGACGAGATGATACGCCTGAAGGCTATTGGTCAGGAGCAACACCAAGCCGCAGCGAAAGAACAACTGCCTGATATAACCATGACCCCCGAGCAATACCGAGATACGGCACAGAAAATCCAAGCCATGAGTGGTGAGATGAACAAGATCAGCAAAATCCTCGGTCGATGGTATACTTTGACCCGTAACGACGAGCGTGCTAAGTTGTTCTTCAAATTGGTAAGTTTTTAATGAAACGTCTGTCTCAAGGTCGAGGCTAACATCTTCAGCGAATGCGTTTGATAAAACAATACGTAGATGGCGATAAAATGACTATGCTTAAGGATAGGTTTTCGATGACTTTAGCAGATTTGGATAGCGTTAGGAGTATGCTTGAGAGTATGGCTAGGGATGTAGCAGCCCACTACCCTCATAGTATGAGGAAGAATCTGAGCCAGCAGAATGCATCAGAGTCAGCACCACAAGGAGTTTCCACGCACCCAGCAGTCCCGAATACTTCTCAACCCGCGCCACTCAATGCTGCAAATCTCGAAAAGCAGACGCAGGCTCTCAACATAATGCATCAAAGGAACAATAGCAGAGCGGGACAGCCACCAGCGGCTCCGACCACGGCACAACCGCCGTTCCCATTCGGGGCGCAATCGCCTGATGGTCAACCGACGTATGGTGGACAGCCCGCTGTGACTCAGGATAATCTCCAGCTACCTGCTCGCAAAAAGGTAAAAACTGAACCTAGAGCGGGAACAGGCCCTCACCAGAACGGATTAGGTGTGAATGCATCACCGCAAGTACCGAAACTGTCGTCCCCGGAGATGAATAAGCGAGCAGCACCCCCTGAGGCAAAACAAGCACCCGCAGCCCAGAAGTTCTTCTGTAAAGATGAGTACTGCGATTCTCGCAACATTGGGTTCGCGACCGAGGAAACGTTGCGCAAGCACACCGAGGAGGAACATATCAAACCCGAAGAAGACCCTATGAAGTTCGTTGAAACTGGTCTTGCCGAGGTACTTGGTTTGGATGCGAATGGCAAGCTGAAGAAAATGCCGCCTCCAGGCAGCAATGTCCAATCACCCGGGGACACATCAAAATCACGAGACACTCCTATGAAAAGACAGCTCAGTGTTACAGGTTCAAAGCCAAATGAACTTACGAAGACAATTGCGGGCAAAACGGGTACGCCAAAGCTCGATTCGCTTTCAAGAGCTGTCGACGGCGCGACTCCCAGCGCGATAGCTAATTCGGGGATAGCCCCACAGGTAGTGGGCAGCTCACCCATGGCAAGGACAATTGATCCACAAGAGTTGTTCGCTGGTGTGACTGGCCTTGAGATGGGTGGTGGTGGTGCGATAATGGACATGAACGTCTACCGAGCACTCACATCTCATGATACACCAGAATCAAGCAAGGAGAGCACGTCATCCGAGCAAAACAGCGACGTGTCAGAAGGTGTTGCACTCAACCTCAAGCTGGACATGGGGTTTGACGTTTGGGATCCGTTTGGATTTAGCTCAGCCCCCATGGGAGTCAATATGGACCTAGGAAAGGGGGACGACATGCCCGGCCTACCATACTCAGCCTTCTCATGGGATGACGTCGAGCCAGATTTTGACAAGCCTTTTGTTTTAGATACGTCATACTTTTCACTAGACGCATCATGATCAAGGGAGTTGGGTGTACACGACTACCCTCTTGGGAGACATGAATAATATACGGTCTTACCGTCCAGGATTTTCATCAGCAGTGTCTAGCCACTGTTCAATTTACGAGACATCACGACAGGGAAAGAAGAAAGCGATATAGCCGGGCAACGGAGGGATTCTTTGATTTAGGTCGAGATTGATGGTGCCATATGGCGTTAGGCGTTGGGACGAAGATGGGTTTCAGTAGGCGACATTTGCGGTGCCCTCTGGTAATGGATGTCAAAAGGGGTCTGCCAGGGAGTGGAACGGACGGTCTACTCAAGAATTGCCAGTTGGCAAAATAAAGGGCACAATGGAGCGTTTATCTGTTTGGATGGTCGGAAAGTGGACATGTATAGACAATGGTTCCGAGCATTATACTAGCGATACCCACCAGAGACTCAAAAGTTCTTAATTTCTGAACTTTGAACTCTTTTTCATAATACACATGTCTGTCATAGATGCTATGAGCAATGTGATAATTCTTGTCTTGTGCCTACCAAATTAAGACTGCAACTGCCAAGCCAAGTTACCTACATATGGAGGTAGGTCCGGGGATTGTTGAAAGGCGTTAGTTAGTACAATAGAACTATGTACTCATTCGGTGTAGCAATCTCTCGTGTGTGAGTGCAGATGGCGAGCCGACCCTAAACCCTTCTGGGGTCAAAATACTTAGATACTTAGTGATCTTCAGGGTCCTGCACCCGAGTGCGTGGCGCTACTTCTGCCGAACCTTAAACAAATAAAGGAATACCAGGTCGTTAGATATACAAGAGATTTGTAGTCATAATGTAGGCAGGTAGCGGAATTAGCAGACAGATAACTTCGAAAATTGGGAAAGGGGCCCTTTTACTGTGTCTAGATTTATATAGTATTGGGACCAATCCGATTGATGATATGTAATTGAAACATGCTGAGACAAGTGGCGTGGTACTTGGAATACACGTGGGTAGGCAGTGATGCAACTTCTTTCAATTTAGCTTGCCTAATACTAGAGCTAGGTGGTCGGGTAACATAGTAGATATACTCACTATCGATGCGTACATCTGACTAGAAAGCAAATGGTAGTCCAGTGTAGAGGAGGCAAAAAGCTGTTTCTGATACTTGATCGACTCGAAGACGGATGCGAGGCAGTCAGTGCGCAGCGCGCTCGCTCGGTCGGCGGCGCTAGTTCCCACGTGTCCGCCATGCCATGCATGTGATGTGATGCAGCGCGGTTTTTTCCCTTCCCTTCCCTTTGGCGAGGTGCAGCAGCAGCGCCAGTGGCCTCTGCTCGGTTACCTACACTACATACAAACCCATCTGCTTGTATCGCGTAGCGCGGGAAGCATATTGGGGGGGGGGGGGGGGGGGGGTGTTTGCGCGACTTCTTGGTAGAACGCGGGTTCTACTCATCTGGGTATGCCGGTGGTGGGTTGTGCTGACTGATTCCGCGCATGCTTGGTACTTTATCTATGCCGCGCGCTCTATTACGGTCGCCCACAGGGCTTACTGTCTCATAATTCAATTTGGTAACTACGCCGACACCACTAGGGCCCACTTTTTTTTTCCACTCTTTTTTTTAAATCAAACTTGCAACCTAATCTTCTACAATTATTTTTTCAATCTAGCAATAATTTATTTAAATTTTTATACAAATTAATACATATATAGTTGATTTAATTATATTTTAAAATAACTACATAAATTAAACGCAGTTTTTTTAAATTAAATTTGTTATATATAATTTATAAATATATTAGTTTTATATAGTTTGTATATTTTACTTTTTTATTAATTTTATTTTATTTGTTACAATTGCTATAATTGCTACATAATTTTATATAAATAAATTTTATTTTTATATTTTTAATAATATTAAAAATAATTATAAATGTTTTTAAATATTTTAGTTTGTTTTAAACTATATAAGCAGTTTTTAACTTGCTAATAAATATATTTACTAGTTATAACTGTATTTTATACTAATAAGTATTATTTTTATATTTTTAGTAATATTAACTTTAATTGTAAATATTTTTAGTTATTTTAGTTAATTTTATATTATATAAATATATTTTAATTTGCTAATAAATGTATTAAGTAATAGCAATAATATTTTATATTAATAAATATTATTTTTATATTTTTAGCAGTATTAACTTTAATAATTAACTTTTTAAAAAATTTAAAGCTTTTTTATATTATATAAGTTTATTTTAATTTGCTAGTAAGTATATTTTGTAGTAGTTATAGTATATTATATTAATAAATATTGTTTTAATATTTTTAAAAACATTATTTTTAATTGCTAATAGTTTTAAAAACTTAAAAACATTTTAAATAGTATAAGTATAATTTAATTAAACAGTATATATATTTTTATTAAAGCTGAAAAATTTAGTTGATATATTTTTTAATTAAAACTTTTAAAAATAAATTTATATTATTAACAAAAATATAAATTTATATAAATATATTATTTATATTGCAACTACAGTAGTATTACTATATAATATTTCGATTGTTTTGCTAATATATTATGTAGCAAAATATTTAAAAAATTAAAACATAGTTAATTAAAGCAAAAATAGTACTACTAAATAATATATTTCATTTTTTAATTTTTAATATATTGTTTTTTTTTTGCTATATAAAATTGCAGTAATTTTAATTATATTATATAAAATATATAAACAGTTTATTAAAATTAAACTTAATTAAATATATAATTAGTAATATAATATTATTAAAACTTACAAAAATATAAAAATATATAAAGCAATGTTAAAATATACAATTAATTTAAATATTAATTAATTAATACAGCTTTTTATTTATTAACTTGTTAATATTTAAACTATTTACTTTTATTCTTTATATTTTTTAACTTTTTTATATTTTGTAAAAATTTTTTTTTATATATTTTTGTTATATTTTGTTTTACTTATTTTTTTTTTATTATTTATATATTGTTAATTTTTTGTTTTAATTATTATTATACTTTTTCGATTATTTTTAAACTTTAAAGTTAGCAATATATTTTTGCTTATTTTGTTTATTATGTATATACTAGCTAACAACGTCGAAAAATAAACTTTTTTTATTATTAAAAAGTTTTGCTAATATATATATAACTAAGTTTGCTGTTTTTTAAATATAACTTTTGTATAATTTTTTAATATATTTTATATTATATTAAACTAATATAATTTGTTATAAATATTTGTATGTTATTACAATTTTAAAGTTATTATATTGAACCGAAAATATTAAAAAGTCGAATATAAAAGAGATATTTAAAAATGTTATATTGCTATTACATATTACTTGTTTATTAAAAATATAGCAGAAAAAGCATATATGCAATATATATATAGTAAATCTTTTAGCTTAAATAATAAATGTATTATTTTTAACAGTAACAAACTTAATAGCGCTTGTATTAATTGTTTTTATTTAAGTATTAGCTATAACTGTTTGTTTTATATTAATAAGTTATAATTTTAGTTAATTAAATATAAAAAAACAATTGCTAATTTGTATTAATTTAAAAAAAAAAAAGCAAGCAGTTGCAAAAAAAGCTTAAGGATTTTTTGAAAAGTTTATAAAAAAGATCTTTAATTAAACGTTTATTAAAAAGTTGAAAAATTAGCAGTTTATATTTAAACAGACTATTTATAACAAAACTTCAGTTAAATCGTTTTGTAAAAAGCAATATATATAAATAATAACATTATAAATAAAAAATAAACAAACAAAAAATAAGAAATACTTATATAATAATGTTATATTATATAATATTGTAATAAAACATTAAGTTTTATTATATATATAAAGCTTAATATATTAATTAAACCGATTTTTTGTGTATACTGAAAAATATAAGTAGTTTAAATCTGTATTAACTTAAAATAAAAAGTTTAGTATTAAAAAATCTTGATTTTTATAAAAATATAATTATTTTATAATATTATAACAGTATATTTATATATAAAATCTGTTAGTTTTTACTGCAAATATATAATATTGATATAAAGCGGATGATTTTATATTGTTGATTTTAAGTATAAAATATAACGCTTAAATAAAAACGAACAATTTGAACTAAAAGCTTTAATAAAGTAATTCGATATTGTTATTTTAAGCTTAGATTAAATAATATAGAAATTTTGAAAAAGCTTAAAAAGTAATGCTTTTAAATTAGTTAAAATAAGCTTGAACAATATTAATATAAACTAGAAATATATTAATAAAAAATATTAAATTAAACTATATGTTTGTAAATATAGCTTTGTGAATTTTTTAATAAACAGTTGCTATTTTTTTATATAATACTACGTTTATTACAATATAACTTATGTTAGTATGTATAAAAAACAGTAGCAATTAACTTTTTTTGCAACGCTATATTTAAAATGTTTAAAAAATATTACTTTTAAGTATTAATAAAGCAACTATAAATAATTAAAAGCAATTGTATTAACTAAACAACATTAAGTTT